>CM049593.1:4419843-4655937 GCA_026979955.1 Megalurothrips usitatus
CCGCGCCGTCGGGCAGGTCACGGCGTCATGCGCCTGCTGCACACCTTGTCCTTGTCCTTGCAGTACCATAGGCAGCAACGAGCAGTGCGTTGTCCCGGACCCGAGCTGACGGGGACAAATTTTAGCTACACTGTATTTTAGGAGACCTCATAAAATATTCTAATAAGTATAACTAAAAAATTTAGCTGTCGAAGTCTAGCGGCGCAGTGCTTAAATTTTGAATGTTTGGGTCCAAAAATTTCTCTCCGTGCAGCCTGTGCCTGCAGACTCACAACAGCAACACGCCACACCACACGTCCACGTGACAGGCAGAACTTTTCGGGGAGGAGGCGATGAAACCGACGTGTAAAAAGGCTTCAATTATTTCTTCCGCGGTCGGCCCCGGCCGGGGTGGGCGCGGAGCGGCAAGGGCCGCAGGGCCGCAGGCATGTCGCTCGTGCCGGAGTACTAATCCCCTGGACGTTCATCCCAACAAAGACGCACCGGCGGCGGGGCTGGTGCCGCCGGGGCCGCCGGGGCCGCCGCGGCTGCCCGCTGCTCGCACAGGAAGTCCGGCACTGGCCAGACTTGTATGCCGGACAATCGCGCCGGCGGCGGGAGCGGGAAGTCGGAGCCCCTCTGAGGTCCGGCCCCGCGCTTAGCTACACACACGCGCACACACGTGCACACATGCCTGCTGCGCGCGCGCTCCGCCGGCTCCGCGTCGCAAATAATAACAACACGAGAGTAAGTCATACATCACTGCAATGCATCCTCATATCCTGCCAATAACGAGGGTCGTCTGCGCCCTGTGGGCCCGGCGGCGGCGGCCGCCCTGCCGGTACCGGGCCGCCGGGCTTACAGGCAGGTCCGGCAGGGCCGGCAGGGCGCACCGCCGAAACGGCCGGCATGCAGATCGTGCTGGTCAGAAGGATCGGTGCACAAATCACGTAACGCTTGTCGGGCGCAGCCGTTTGTGATACCCCGCCCTCGACCGATCCGTAGTTGGGTACTCGAGCGCGGAATACACTTTGCCGTACGATTTCTCACACTATCCGTCTCCGCTCTTGAAAGTTATTCTCTCCCTTCCATTTTCGAGCCTCGCTGGGAATGCCTATTGCACATATCTCAGCCACGTTGACGCTTGTCGCGTAGAATATGGACGGCCCCCGATCTGCAGTCAGAGGCCGACCCGCGGGCCCCGCCCGGCCCCGCCGCCGGGACCCACGCGGACACGCAGCTCCCCGAGACATGCGGACTGCGAGCGGACAGCGCCGGGGCAACCATGACGCCGGTAACCTCTTCATCGTGCGGAGAGAGAGAGAGAGAGAGAGAGAGAGAGAGAGAGAGAGCAGAGGGAGGGGTGGGGCGGGCAGGGAGGCCGACATGAGCTCGTCGTTGTGCTGATTTGCATCATGTCGAGCGCAAGGCAAGAAGACGGAGGAAGGCTTTGCAGCGACAGCCACCCAGAGCCGCCCATGCGTTCCCTCGGCAAACGCCCTCCCCCCCCCCCCCCCTCCCTCGGAGCTCTTTCCCTCTTTCCCCCGAACGACCATGTATACTTTATTTTCTCCCTAATATGCAACTCGTTCGAACGGTCCCCGCCCCCTCCGCGTGCACAGGAGTGGGCGCGTTCCAAGTTTGAGTCGCGTGACGCGCACGGCCATCCCCCGCCATTGTCGCCGCAGCCCCACTTTTCGGAGAGCCGCGGTGACACGACGGGTCGGGGCAGTCGGGGCCGCGCCGGGCCGGGCCGCCCGCTGCCGGCTCGTCGGGAATTATTCGCGACAGCGAGAAGCTTTATTCGCCTGATGGATGCATCGATTGGTTAACTGATTTGTTCCACGACACCGCTGCTGCTGGCTGCCGCTGGAGGTTTGGGGAGCGCGCGCATATGCAAGGGCTATTGTGTTCACCAGCGCCCGCCGCGCTCCTCTCTCTCTCTCTCTCTCTCTCTCTCTCCCTGGAGTTACTGCTGCCGCCGCCGCTGTCGTGCTTGTGAGTTGTATTTGACTGTCACAAGCCCGGCCGAGGGGTTGCCACAGGCTGCCCACAGGCTGACCAGCGGCCGCCCATGTATACGCAAATCGGTAAGGTAATGCTGCTGATTGTCGTGTTTGTGTCTTTGACGTCCAACGGCAGGCCTCGTCGATTGGCGACGTCGTTTCGTCGTCCGGAGCGTTTCGTCGTCAGTCCACTCCGGGAGGCGCGTCGGTAACGACACCGTTACGGCGCAGCGAGTGACGCGGCCGGCCGGCCGGGCTCTGCCAGCTCTGCCAGCTCTGCCGGGGCCGTCGGAGCCAACTCTCCTCAAGCGGAAGCAGGCGGACAAGGACGCCACAGTTCCAACGTATGAGGCATACAAAACCAAAACCCATGTTTCGAATAGGCATTTCCACCGAGGCCCGGAAACGGGAGTTCAAGAACAAGAATACTTCCAGAGCTGAAACGGGTAGCAATGAGGAATCGCACGGTGGTCATCGACACGGAGGAGATACTCCTTACCGACTGATAGCTTCCACATGTTTTCGCTTTCTATTCTTGTTCTACAGACGTACAAGAATACTCATCTTGATCGAAATCGGGTAGTAATGTCTGGTCACAAGACGACCTGCGGATACCCTTCGTTTTGAAATTTCATATACTCTTCGAGTCCGTTCTGGAAGAATTCTTGCTCCTTTCTCGAGCCTGGTTGCAAATTCCCAGCGCCCAGCATACATACTCTCAAGAGCTTCCAGCTTCTTAGAGTTTCCGGTTTTCTTCTTCAAATCGTTCTTCAAGTTCCATTTCCTCAATACGTGGAAAATATCTGGCGGGCGTTCAGCCGTCGTAGACAACGTTGACCCTCTTGAAGACGTTTGCGGACTGCAGTTGTGTGCGGGCAATAAGAAGAGGTGACATGGTCATGAGGGGCACTGGCTGGGGGGGGGGGGGCACTCTCCAGCGCAGGCTCAGCAGGACACGGCATGACACGCGGGTATTTGAATAAAACATCGCCCGCTCTGTTTGCTAGTGAGACGGCTGGAATGGGTGCCGGACGGCGGCTGCCGTCGCGTCTCGCATCACATTTTCGGCAGATAAATCCCCCGGCGCGCGGCGCGTGGCCCGCGGTGGCGGCGCGCACCTGTCGGGCGACACGCCGCACGTGTCGGGGAGGAGGCCCGCCGCCGGCCGCCGCGCGCGCCGCTCACCGACCATCCATATTTCTGTCAGAGGATGAAGACGCATCTCGCGCCGCACTCCGATGCACTCGGATATGACTTACTCGTCGTCGCGGCGGCCGGCCGGACCTGCCGATTGGGCGTCACTCGGACGGCAACAAGAAACGCGTCATCGGCTGACAGCGAGCACCGAGACGTCGCTCATGCCGCCGGGGCCGCCGCCGGGCTCCGCGCTCCGTGCGCCGCGGGGGGCGTCGTGTCTTGTCGTCCGCCTCGCTCCCTTTCTTTGCCCCCTGCCTCCCCTCCTTTTTATTTGGCCGAGCGCCTCCCGGTGCGGACGTTCTCGTTGCAGCCTGGCTGCATAAGTGCAAGCAGTGTGCCGCAGTTTTCCTGCGCCCCTCCCGCGACGGCTCGTTTGCCTCTTAAAATTAATCAATGCAACATGAATTGGCGTCCATATTTTTCGGGCGCACCAACAGACTGAGGGCGCCCGCCGCCGCCGCCACCGCCGCCGCCTTTGTCACCGCCCCATTACCGCTTCCACCGCCTTGTCCTGCTGCCGTTTCGGATTCCAATCACGGCCTTGTCTTATTAATAATTCCATAACTTATAATTCCCGCCGCGCGGCTCGCATGATGCGGGCCGAGTGTGTGTTATTGCATTTAACGGATAATCAATAACATCGGCGGTACAAAAAGCCGGCCCGGACAATAAACAAGACGCGCTCACTTAACAAATCAATCGCGTGGCGGAGCGCGGCGGCGCGGCGCGGGGCGGAGCGCGGCCGGAGTGTTGGCGCCACTGGCGGTTCGGGCTGAAAGGGGAAATTAAAAGAAATTAATTACCCCGGCAGCGTTTTGTACGCGGCGGCCCCCAGCTGTAGTGCGTGTTTGAATAATATCGGCATGCGCTCCGTGCGGCTGCCGGGCTGCTCTCTTCGCGATATCGCTTTCGGGCTCCGGATTTCGTTTGAAACGAGCAGAGCTGCTGCGGTGCCGCGAATGGCGCCGCAAGCAGGAGGAGAGGGGGAGGTAGGGGGAGACGACGTCGGCCGCCTCCAGCCGCCTCCAGCCGCCGGGCGGTGAGCTCGCTCCCCGCAGCCCCGCACGACAAGTGGCCTACCGCCACGGCGCTCTCAGCACCCGAGGCTCCGCGACGCCGCCGCCGGCGGGGAGGGAGAGGAGCACCCAGCGCCTTGAATACGATGCCCTCAGGGGGCGGCGAGCGGTGGTCGCTGTGGGGGACGCTCATGAACTACGTGGTCATTTTAAGGGGTCAGACGATACACATAAGGTAAGGTTCGGTAAGCCTGGTCATGATACAGCAGGTCACGCGGTTTATGAACGCTCCCTGGAGTCCCGCAGACCCGCCTGCACAGCATAGCGCTAGAGGTGCTCCTAGCTCTGTGCTGACCTGCCTCAACGAGCCCGCGCCGCTGCAGCCTCACGCGTGTCCAGAACAACTCCACCGGTTCCCGGTACGAGAGTGAGTGTGCCGCGGCCGGGGCCAGGACCTGCTTGTGTCGGCCGGGCTAGGACAGACACAACACGGGAGCAGCTGCCAGCTGCTGACGCGGCAGCTGCCGAGGTCCGCCTGCGAGGTAGGCAGCGGCCAGGGAACTACGACGCTCGGCGGCCGTGCCGGCCTGCCTGCCCGCGCGGCGTCCGGTGCCGGGGGCAGGTAGGCAGGCCCGCAAGGCAGCGCTGCTCTACAGGACTGCCTACCCGCGCGGGGCCGGGTGGCAGGGGGTGGGGGCAGGCGGGCCCGCAGGGCAGCGCTGCTCCACAGGACTGCCTACCTACCCGGCGCTCCGGCCGCGCGATACGGCGTGGAGAGGATCCCTGCGTCCGCGCGCGCGCCCGCGTGTGTGTGTGTGTGTGTGTGTGTGTGTGTGTGTTTGTGTGTGTGTGTGTTCCACACCTGCCCCGTCGCACGGGAGCGCGCGCTGAGGTAAGAGCGTCTTGAGTCAATGGAAAAAAAAGGAGAAGAAAAAGGGGACGGAAAGAGATCGATGCTCCGAGAAATACGCACCGCGTCAAGGAACGCGGCCACACAGTCCTATCACACGGGAGGGATGGGGCGCGGCGCGGCGGCGGGGGAGACTTTGAACCCCGGCCGGCACAGCGTCGGCAGCGCGGGGGACTGCAGTGAGAGCACCAGGAGTGCCACGGAATACCACCATAAGTCCGCTGTTGAGGCGAGGATCATGCCAGATTCGTTTCTACACTCACCTCATTCTCTCCCTATCCCTCCGCCCTGCTTCGAAGGGAGAGAGAGGATCCTCTGTCTTTCTGTCTCTCTCACACACACACGCACACATGCATACGTTAGGGGCCACCGGCGAATTGTGCACGCGTCACCCCTGTCCCCCACCCGCCCCTCCCTCCCTGCCGCGCTGCCGCCGCCGCCGCCGCCGCCGTGTCCGATGCGTACGCAGCACGCTTACACCTGCCAACCCCCACCCAGTCGCGGCTGTCTCCTCTTCGCGCCCTAACTTTCCTTCTCCCTTCTTTCTCTCTCCCACTGCCCTTGCCAATGTCTCTCTCTCTCTCTCTCTCTCTCTCTCTCTCTCTCTCTCTCTCTCTCGGTCTCTCTCCCCGTCTTCCCCTCTCCCTCTCTCCAGCGTATAATTATGAAGAAGGCCGCGTTTCGGAGTGGTCGCACGCTACTGTGGTGGCACGGTTGACACAGAAAGAGGCGCAGTCTTAAGCCCACGGCACGGAGCTCTTGGTTGCCACTTTTGCGTCGTACCTTTAATCCTCGGATCGCTGTCAGTCAGTGCGTGATTATGTGGGATTACGCATGTATACATAGTAAATGTTGAGTGTTCAAGTTCATGTTCAAGTTAGGCGGGTTTGGTTCACCACTCCATAGCCAGGCAGTGGCGTGTGTATGGACGTTTATTCCCTCAAGTGTGTGGAATGATGTTTCAAATGGTAAGGAGGTAAAGCATTCAATGGCACAGCTGCCAAAAAAGTGCGATTGTTTCAAAGTTTGAATTTTTCATATAAAGTGCATTCGAGTCAATTCTATTTTTTTCCTTCCAATATATTTTTTTTCCTTCTGACAGGGTGTCTTCTCTGATGATTGTCCGAACGGCCGGCCTATGCCTGCCGGGGGGCTGGACTTCCCAAACACCTGCCGGCCCGCACCCCACCCCGCCGCCACCTCCACCCCCGTCCCGCCCAGCAGGACCGCCCCTGCCGGCCCCCGCCGGGCCCCGCCGGCAGCCGTCCCCCCCCCCCCCCCCCCCCCCCCCCCCCCCCCGGCCTCTCAGGAGTCGCGTGCGGCCGGCGTGTGCCTCGCTCCGTCTCTCTCACACCCACGCCGGCTGGACCAGCTGGCCCCCGCGCCCCGTCTCTGTCGCACTCGTGCGGACACCTGGGACGGGACGCCCCGGCGTGACACGGACGTATGTGTAGTAGCGGCGGCGCCCCCCGGTCAGGGGCAACGGCAGGGGTCTCACCATGAGAAATTGCTAGCCGCGGGGGAGTGAACAACCATGGTTCAGACGATCACTGTAAAAGTGGTCCATTTGCGCCCATTTCAAATGAGTAAAGCAGCTAAACTTTGAGTCCCGAGTGCAACAAATTGCGTCCACCTGCTCTCACCGCCGCCCGCCTTTTCTTGACTCTATCTCCGCCGTTCTATCTCCCTCGCTCCCGCATATTGATCACGATTGTCCATCTCTCTCGCACGGGTCGCAGCCACGCGCCGCCTCCCCCCTCCAGTCTTCCTTGACCGCAGCCGGGGGCAGCCCAACAGCCTGGCCGGCCTGGGGCTGCGGGCTGCGGGCCGGGCTAGTGGCGGTCTGTGGCGGCCCTTGGCGCAGCGTGGCGCAGCAGGCGCAGCCCGCGGCCTGTCTGCCTGGGCCCCGCCGCCCCGCCGCCCCGCCGCCTGGAGCCGCAGTGTCACCGGGAGGTATTTTCGCTTCTTCAAATTTAGCGAGCCACACACCTACACACGCTACAGACACACACTCACACGACACACGATGGTTTGTTTGTTCATTTTTCTTGTAGTCTAGGATTTATACCAATGCACCAATGTGTCGGCGCTGACCAAGGTGTCCCGGGGGTGTCCCGGTGCCGGTGGCTCCGTTGGTGTCCTGGTGGTCCGTCGGTGCCCCGGCGGTGTCCTTGTGTTGTCCCTGGTGGCGGCGGTCCGCGGGGACGTCCCCCGCACACACGGCGTCGACGTCGACGGACCGACCGGGGGCCGAAAAACATCAAGTGCAGGTGCAGCTGCAGCCAATCTCCTCTCCCACTTCCCCGGGCAGGCCGCCGCCGCCCCAGCAGCAGAGACCCCCGCAGGTCCGCCCCGAACCTCCAGACATCCAGGGCCGGCGGGGCCGTGGCGGGGCGCAGAGGCCGCCGCCTCCCCTCCCCTCCCCTCCCGAGCATACAGGTGCAGCGGAGAGGCAACCCTTGCAACGGACACCTTCCATCGGCGGGGCTCCGAGGCGCGGCGCGGCGTGGAGTGGCTGGGGCCCGGAAAAGGACACTGCTCTCCGGTCGGCTCAGCTCCTCCCTCGCTCTGTCTCGCTCGCATACGCACGTGCGGCCGGCAGCGCGCGGCAGTGCGAGAAGGATAGCGCCACCACCTGTCTGCGCAGCAGCGCCTAGGCCTCGGCCGGGCGGGAGGGGCGGGCTGCGGCGGGCGGGCAATTTGAATGGGATTACATGTTTGCGCTAACCACGATTACTGCGTTTATAAATATTATTACCAATATGGTAGCCGGGGTCCGGGGGGTGCGCGGCCTCCTTGCGGCCTCTTGCGGTCCCTTAATGACTGTGCCGGCCGCTGCCGGCGTGAGCAAACACGCCGCGGCCACTCCGAGGAGGCCCCCGCGAGGGCAGCGGCAGGCAGCGGCAGGCAGCGGCGCGGGAGCCGCGGGCCGGGCAGGCAGGGCCACAACTGTCGCAGCCGGCCGGCTCTGAAGTCTGCTCCCGCGGCGCTGTCTCTGTCGCACTCGCGGGGTCCTCCATAATAGAGAGGGAGAGAGAGAGTAGGGGTCGACGGTGTTCGGGATCTGTCCGCTGCGCCGCGGCGGCGGCCGGATAGAGTCATTGAAGCGGAGGGTCCTCCAGCGGCGGGCCCGGACCCACACGCGGGTTATATTCTAATTTGAATTTGAATCGCCACAGATTAATTTGGAGAGATAAATTGACGTCCCGTGGGCCGCCCCGGCGGCGCGGTGTCCCGCCGCTGCCGCCGCCGCCGCGGCCACATAAAGTCGGGGACCTCATAGTCCTCGCCGCCGCCGACTGGCGTTTACGTCGTGTTACCCTCCGCCAGGGCGCGGGCCGCGACGCCGCCGTGCCGCGGACCGCCTCATCGAAGGCCTCGTCGTCGTGGATAACCCGGCTTCGCGGGGTGCCCCTCGTCGCGCGGGCCTCTTCTGAAGATACGCGTGTAGATCTTCAGCCTCGGCCACCCCGAAAAGCTGTGCCCGAACTGCTCCTTGTAGTACGCCCCATAGGCCACTGTTTCCACTTTGACAGGGCAAAATCCGGGTCTAAAATCGCAAAAATACTATGTCTACGCTAAGCGAAATACAAACAGGTGATCCGACTATGACGCCAGCTCCACCCGATAAGGCTGCCGTACATTTTGTATCGGAGGGTCCTTGACTGGTTCGTGATCAGCATGAGGGTCTCTTAGGGATCTGGGAGTGAACTGACTGTGAGGCGCCGCAAAGGCCCCTTGTGAGGCGCTCATCTTCCTCCAGAAGGCCCAAAGGCTAAATCAGAAGAGACGAACTGAGAAAAATGTTTGACGCTGGGCACAAACGTTGAATCTCCAGGCCAGAAGTCTGGAAACGCACTAAACTATTAGTGACAGGGACAAGAGTTTGTCTCCCGTGTCTATCAGCCCTTTGGGCCTAGCACTATCGAGTTTGGCCATAGGGACTAAGCCCCTTGGACCCGGGAACAAATGTAGAACGGACAAAACCACCGTTTTTGGTCCAGGAGCCGAACGTTTTTCTCAGTGCGTTTCATCGCTTTGTCTCTTTGTCGCACCCACGGGGCGTTCCGCATATAGGGGTGCAAGAGAGACAGAGACGGCGGCGGCTTGCGGGGCGGGGCGGCTCGGCGGCACGGGGCACACGCACTCGCGCCGCATCGCCTCACTCGGGGCTGACGGGTCGGGGCGGGGCGGGGCGGGGCGGGTGCGATGACTCGGCTGCCGGTGCCGATCACGCGATGACAGGCCGGGGCCGCTGCGCGTCGGAAGCCGCCGCCGCCGCCGCAGCCCCGGACCCCGAAACGGAACCAAATGGGGGCAGAAAAGGAAGGGTTCAATCGGAAATGGGAGCAAAGTGGCGCTGATATGTGTGGTGGGGCGGCGGGCCGCGGCACCTGGATAATGCCATCGATGACATCGACTTTCCCCCGTCCGCCTTTTTCCCCCTACGATTTTTACCCCGTTTATCTCGGCTTTTTTTTTCACCCTTTCGGTTTTTCTTTTCCTTCCCCACCCTTCTTTTTGCTCGTGTTCCCGCCGAAGACGTGTGTCTGATCGGCCCTCGATCGCAGCAGCAGCAGCAGCTTCCGAAATAAAAGGCAAGCAGGGCGGCAGCAGCGGCGGGGGCGGCAAAGTGATGCCGCGCTGCGGTGGGAGAGAGATGGTGCGTGGAGATAGAGCGAGAAACATCCGCCGGGGCCGCGCGGGGCCGCCCTGCACGAGCGCAGCGAGCGCAGCCGCCGCCCGCACGGCCTCCTCACAAAATTACTTCATTTTCACTTTCCGCGACGATTATGAGAAATCGCGCCCCTCGATGCGCCGTGCCTACAGCCCGCCACAGCGAGATCGCGGGCTTCGATTGATGTGCGAAACGCCGAGATCTAGATTTGAAGGCCGCCGCCGTGATGGCGCTCGTGATGGCGGCGTCGCAACGCATCTCTTGAATTAATTATCGTGCGCTCTGGAAGCGCGCGCGGCTTCGCGTCGAGGCCTCCTCCTCCGTTCGGCGGTACGAAACGGAAACATGAGATGAGAGCGAAAATTGCGCTCCCTGTGCGGCGCGGCGCAGCAGGGAAGCATTTCGTCACTCCGCAGCCGCTGATGACAAGAAAAATGTCGGCTCTATAATAGCGGAGGCAAGGCGGCGCGGCGCGGCGCGGCCCGAGCCTTCGGAAAGGTGAGAGTGTTTTGATGTTTTTGGGATCGCTCGGCGGCGGGGCCGGCGGGGCCGGTAGGGGCGGGGACCCCTAAAAAATAAAGCGGGCGGACCTTTTTGGCTGACGCGCTGCCGAGGGCGGAAAGGACAAGAAGGAGGCGCCGGGGGAGAAACGGCGCAGCCGCAGCCGCCACTACTGTCTCCGTCCTGCTCTTGCACGCCCTCCGGCACCGCGAGGGAGAGAGAAGGGTTGCTGCCGAGGTATTTGTCGTTCTCGGCATCGGCACAAGGCAGACAGGGACCGCTATACGGCAGCGACGAGGAAGCAAGAAAATATCAACACGGCATCACGGGGAGGGTGCCGGGCCCGGGAGGCGATTAGCGAAGGTCCCGCCTCCTCCCAGGCGTGTGTGTGTGTGTGTGACTGTGTGTGTGTGTGTGTGTGTGTGTGTGTGTCCTCAGGGGCCTCGAAATGACTCACGCTGCGGATGCAGAGGCGAAATTTTGCTGGAGGAAGTGCATTGCGGAAGAGAGGTCCTCACCGCTTTTTTACACAAATTGCTGTTCTATGGCCCTCGGCGCCTGGCTTTGAACAGGGGAGGTCGATATAAAAATAACTTGTTTAAAACGACGCCCTCGTCATAAATTATATCGCCGCGCAGGGTGATGTCGCTCTGCCGGCTCAAATACGTGTGACAGACGGAGACGGGCGGCCGTCACGCAGCGACGTCGGCCGTCAGATCGGGAGACAGATAGACGGTCCTAACTGCGACATGAGAGTCCGGTAGCGGCTGACGTGACGCGCCCCCCGCGAACTATGCATGCATCACAGAGACGACGGCACCCAGAAGCCGGTAGAGGGCTGCCCGGAGGGCCCTAAAACGGAAGTCAACAGTCGTAACAAAGGACAACTCAACGTCTCTTAGAAAAGTAATAAACCTGCTAGAAACTGAATATTTTTTGGGTGCCCAAGCGAAGTGAGGAGCCCTTCGCCGCCACCTCGGCGCTATTTTTATTCCTCCCACTGGGCGAACCATGGTTTGGTTACATCTGTGATTGTTACATGCTTCCCAGTTCGACGCTCCGCCCCCGCGACAAGGACAAACTGCAGCGACCCGCGAGAATCCATGGCTAGACTAGCCTCGCTGTGCCTTCAGTTCTCTTATACCTTACCCCCTCGGAAGCGGAATTGTGGCGCCGGCCAAGAGTTGAACCCGGATCGACTACTCCCACAGTCGGCAGCGCTGACCACTGCGCCATAGAAACACCGTGCCGGAAGCGATCTGCGCGGATACCCTACACGCAGGGTGAAAGAGAAGAACTTAAAAATGAACAACCCCAGCAGGCCCCGAGCCTCGGACTTTCGGGTCGTCGATCTACGGACCACTCGGCTAACCAAACCTCAATGGTAGCGGCCGCGAGGTGTTCGATACTGTTTCTACCACCTCCACAGATTGGATTTTGACGGCGAGTTGCCTATTAAGTGTCGGGGAAACTTCTCACCGTCGTCTTAGTCTTATTTTAGAAAACATTTACTTATTTTCATTCTTGAATTGGTGTCGCCGCGCGGTCTGAGATGCCGAAGTCCCTGGTTCCAGTACGAAACGTTATTATGTTTATAGAGTAACTGAAAACTGTCTCTTCTGTTATTGAGGGCGACTCTGTGCTGTAGGCGCTGGAATTACCTATATTTGTTTTTAGTGAGGAGTGTTTTTCCATGCGCAGAAGCACTGTAGAAGCACCCTGTTCGCTAATCTTGCAGTCTTTCTCACGACTGGGAGGCAGGGAGGGGGCGGAGAGGGGAGGGGGGTGTATATAAATCCAACCAAAGTTTATCGCGCATCATGCAGCGAAAGATCCCTCCCGACTCCCGATGAGGTGCAGTACGCACCACAAGCCAAGTAGCCCGCCGCATGCGGCCGCAGCCCGGGAGCCCTGCGATCTCGGTTGATATACCGATGCAGTATGGTCGCCTTTAGGAGGACGTCAGCCCCGTCCCGCCGGCCGCCGGCTGTGCTGCTGGAGGTGATGACCCTTCGATTGCAGCAGCAGCAGCGGCGGCGGCCACCGCGGGGAGATTTAAGGGGGCGTTAACAACACTTTTTGTTCTCCCTCATCTTTATTCCGGTGCGCCAGGCCGGGCGGCGGCCGCTGCAGCGGCAGCCAGGGAGGCCGGCTACCGAATCCGCGCGCGCGGGGGTACTAATTGACAAAGTCGTCGCTGGCCGTCCCGGTGCCGGCCGGGCCGGCGCGGTAAGTTATCGATTTGTGTACGATAATCCCGGCGGCAATAAATAACAGAAAACGCGCACGCGAGGCCGGCCGGGCCGGGACGGGCCGCGGCTGCACGGGCGCGATCTGCATCTCCAGCCCGATATCGGCCGCTTTCTAAAATATGGCGTGCAGTCCTTCATGTGTGCCACCGAAAGTCTGCTGACAAGGAGTGAGGCTCGTGATACCGCCTCGTGAGTGCGGCTCGGAGTGCAGGTACGCAGCACTGGGGGGGAGGGGGTCATGCGAGGGGGTAGGGTCTTAGGGGTGAGGGTGGTGTGGGGGAACAGTCATTGAGGAAGGTGGGTCTTGGGGTCATGAGGGGGAAGGGTCATGGGAGTCACGTCATGACCTCCTACCTCCGCCCCCTACACGCCTGAGAAGAAGGCAACCGGCATGAGCCTGTAAGTAGGGAAAACGCACGACCAATGCCACCCCCTGCGTGGCTGCACCGCACTGTCAGTGTCTTAATTTGGAGTCGGTATTCGGTTTACCTGCGTATGAGACAATGGTCGGCATTACCGCTCAAGCAGCAGCAACAGCGGCAGCGGTCACTCGGCTGGTCAGCGGCGGTGGAGGGGCGCGGCGCCGGCCACCGGACCCCGGCCTGGACCCCACAGCGAGCCATCAATTACAATTTAAGGCCTGCTTATCGGCGGCACGCCGCGGCACGGCCACACACAGCTGTATGTTTCCCCGCGGGCCCCGCTGCAGTGCCGCCGGCCGCCGGCCGGACGCCGCCGCCGGACGCGCCGCGCCGTCAAGCGACAAGCGCCGCGAATAACAGACGCAATTTGCAACAGCGATTTGTAATCAGCCGCCCCGGTGGCGGCGGCGGCGCTTGTGGCGGCCGGGGCGGCTGGCGTGGCCGCAGGCGGCATGCACGTGTGTGTGTGTGTGTGTGTGTGTGTGTGTGTGTGTGTGTGTGTGTGAGAGCGTCGAGGTGTCGCGGAGGTGCTTCGTGCCAACGGGGGGTGGCTGAACCGCAGAGACTTCTCATAGATTTACCCCGCCGGTGTGGCGCAGCGTCCATATTTTTCTATTCTTTTTAGCAGATGAAATTTTAACTTTTTCTCGGACTGTCTCAAAATTAAGTTTCCATTTAATTGCCTATCAGTCCCAGTCCCTTTACATTTTTTTTGTTCCCCAATATTTAATTTTGATCAGTGTATCAGTCTCCAAGGGAGCTCGGGCAAACATTTGAATTAAATGTCCTATTGCGTTTCGGCGCCGGTGTCGCTCGGCCCGCACATGAATCACTCCGGCGGCACTTCCCCGCTGCTTCTATTCCCCCGTCCGGCCGCGCCACGGACACTATCCATCACGCCCGTTATTTCTGTTTTTTCCAAATTACAAGAAACAAGGCAGCGGACTATCGCGGGGCCGCGACCGGGTGGCCGCGAGCCGGGAGGCGCAACACTATCGCCAGCGCGCCACGCGCCGCCACGCGCCGCCACGCGCTGTCACGCGCCGCCACGCGACGGCACAGGCCGCCACGCGACGCCCGCCTTCTCCAAAACGGTTTACCGAACGCATTCGTCAGGAGACGCGAGACACTCTCCGGTCGCTGCTAATTTATAATGGCGTTTTTAATGTGAGCTTTTCACGCGACTCTTTGGGCAACATTGTAGAGAAACGCTCGCGCCGCGGGTTCCCCGCGCCGGGGCTCCACACGGCCCGGGGACGCGTCCGCGCCGGCCGCGCACCTCTCTCCGTCTCTCTCTCTCTCTCTCTCTCTCTCTCTCTCTCTCTCTCTCTCTCTCTCTCTGCGTCTCTCCCTCACAAAGGCTCAGCGCGGCGCGCTCCCTCTCGCTCGCACGCCCGGACGGCGACGCGTTGGCGGACGCAGCCGAACGTAAAATGCGTTATGGCTGCCGAATCGCCAGTCATACTTAATTGGGAGGGAGAGAAAATGACCGAGCCATCGACGAGGCTTTAATCGGCGTTCACGACGATTGAAATGGAGCAGTAGTACCGCGGCCCCGCGGCCGGCCGCACATACATCACCGCTTTTATTTGGACAGAGTCGTGTCGGAGAAACAAATCGCCCTCCCGTGATGCATGGCGCGGAGTGGGGCCTTCGGGCCTCCGGGGCCTCCGGGGCCGGCCGGGACCGTCACCCATCGTGCCGAGACAGACACGATGCCGGCTGCCAGTTTGGCGAAGCCGCCTGGACATCACCAAAAATCTTCGCCGCTGCCACTGACAAGGAAGCGTCAAGGGAGAGAAAATTTTACGAGTCCCGGTCACAATTCAGTAAGTGAAGAATTTTTCTATCGCAAAGACTAAAAACTTCACCATCTCTTGACGTTTTACGATATCAGAAGTGTTCTTCATCAAAATCTATTTTTTTCGAATTTTACATTATTTTAAAATCTGTGAAAACTGTGGAGAAAACAAATTCTAAAAATTTTAGGAAATTTATTCATTCCTATACTATTACTATGGAATCCCAAAGGTTTGATTTTGAGCCAAATTGCTAATTTACTCTCAGTGACACTTCACTTGTGAGCCCCAGACGAGCGGCACGGGGGGTCCGCTGCGGGCCCGCCCGCCGCCGTCCGTAACCATGCTTCTCTCTTGACCCCTCGCCCCGCGCGTGGTCTGCGAACAACAAAGGCCTCATATTCATTTCGAGATCTCAATTAGCTGGCATACCAGAGCAGCTCCACTCTCACTTTCCTTGCATCTCAGTTTCATTTTCACTGTTGTGTGTGTGCTCAGTTGGTGGCCCCTAAGTGGGTAATGACAGACTGCGCCCGCAGAGGTATCCTAGCGCTGCAGCCCTGCTGGCGGCTGCCGCCGTGTGGCGCCGGCGCGACTTCAACCCTTTTCATACCGCAGATGATAATACTGTGCCCTGCCAGCCCTGCCGGCCCCACCGGTCCCACCGGCCCTGCCCTGAGCTGCGTAGTGTCTCCCAGCCCCACCTCCGCCATTTCTCACCCCGTACCCTTCCCTTCTCGCCCCCTCTGTCTCTCTAGTCGTCCACAGAGGTCGTTGCACGTCGGTAACGAGGGGGTGGTGGCTCCGCAGCCAGTGAGTGAGACGTAACGTTCGGTGTACGGTAATGCGCGGCGGGCGGCGCGTTGCCGGAGGGGTGTGTCTGTCCCGGCGCCCCTGCCGGCACGGCCCCGCTACAGCCCGATCCTCAACACTGTCTTCTCGGACCTCTCTCTTCCCTCTCGCGAGCAGCCCACGAGTGCGACAGAGACGGCAGTAGGCAGCATGTTCGGAATCAGCCGGCTGACGGCCCCGCGGCGTGCGGCGCACGGCCACCTGCATTTTAGTACGAGTTTGGAGTGCACGTAAACACTGGCCGGGCGGGCCCGGTGAGGGCCTTACACCGCTACTGCTTGCGCTCGGCCGCCCGCTCGCGCGGTACGATTGCCTTGTCTCGCCGCGGCCCCGGTGCCCCGGTTCCCCGGTTCCGCTTCCTTCCTGACTGCCGGCCTCCGCCCTGCCGGCCCACCGCCGGGCCCACCCATGCCCTCTCAACCCTTTGCAGGCGCTGTGTGGGGTCGCGCGCCCGCCCGGCCCCCAAAGAAATGCCACTTATATTTCCATTTATCAATTTTCCCGTCCCGCATCCTACCGAGGGCTTAACGCGGTGGCGACGAAAAAACGCTTTGTAGTGACAGCTAAAGGCATCGTGATTATTGTTGCTTGTCCCGAAAAAGGAGTATTGCCGCCGGTTTCTGTTTTTTGTTTCGTATATCCGTGGTTTTTCGTCGCCGATGATGCTTTTTTTCTTGCCTTACTTTTCGTATGAGAAGATGGAAAAAGGTCTCGCAAGACGAGGGCCCCGCGTGCTGCACCTGTGCTTTCCCACAGCCGCTGGCGAGTGGATCATCTCCTTATGATGTATGGCCAGTCAATTTCGGATGTTCTGTACAAAATTTCGATCGGAATCCTCCTCTTTTATCATGTTTTTCTCAAGTTTTTATTCGCCTCTCATGCCACGTCGCTGGAAGACGAGACGGGGGGGGGGGGGGGGGAGAAGCAGGGCTCGCCGTCGGACGTGTGTCATCAGGGACGTCCCGGGCCGCGCGTGTGTGATCAGAAAGTGGAAGCGAGCGGGAACAGATTGCTGCTGCAGCGTGCTGTATCGTCCGATGCCCCCGGCGGCGGCAGGCGGCGGCAGGCGGCGGCCCGTCGCAGACAGGTGGACAGACGTCTGCCTCCCTCCGCCGCGCCGAGCCCAGCCGTGCCCTTTGGTTGCAGTACACCTACGCCTGGGTGTAGCGTACAAGTACACGCAATGTTTAGGTTATGCGTGGGAGGTTAGGCCCTTCACACCACATGCAGATACCAAAGGTCTCTATGGTCATGGTCTTCATTTGTCCCTTGCCCACAGAAAGAGTAACATGAGCTTAGGTTAGACCAGGTGAGGTTAGGTTAGGTCAGGCTGGATGAGGTAAGGATATTGGGCGCCACGGCACAGCGGCGGGCGGCGGCGCACGCCACGCAGGCTCCAGATATCTCGGTGGGAGGGAATAACGAATGAGGGCGCTCGAACGCACGTCGACTCCGGAATCAGAGTCGTCGGCCGGTCGGCGTCGGCGCGGCGGACGTCCCCCCGCGTCCCCCGATGTCCCCGACGTCCCCTAGGACAGGTGGGCCGCCGTCGCCACTCGCTTCACACCGACCGACCCCGCTTCAAAAACGAGACGGAAATTCGCGTCCGAACCGAGTCCGTCCCGCAATATATTACGGACTCGTGATAACATAATTAACGCCTCGTCGTCTGCTGCTAGAGGTGTGCTCTCTCTCTCTCTCCCCCATCTCTCTCTCTCTCTCTCTCTCTCTCTCTCTCTCTCTCTCTGTAGTATGCCGACTCCCGCGCTCGCTCGCGCTCCACTCCTCTCGCTCCTCTGTGTCTCTTCCTCTCCGCCTCTCTGACACACACGTACACACACACACACACACACGGACACACAGAGTGGCGGTGCCGACGCCCGGAGCGCCCCGGGTGACGGGTATAACTCCCCGGCCGCCTGACGACTCACTCCATAACCTCGCCGTGATGGCTGTTACAATGTTTTCAGATGGCGGCGGCGGGGCCGAGTGTGTACCGGTGGTGGCGTTAGTACGGGCCGAACGCTGAGGCGGCGAGACGGGAAGAGGAACAACAGAAACGGCAATGAAGCAGGGGGTGGTGATATGGGAGAGGCGCCTACTCCCTCCCACCGAGATATCTGGAGCCAGCGCGGCGTGTGCCGCTGTGCCGTGGTGCCCGCCAACCTTACCTAACCTCACCTGCTGCGTGCCCCGCCAGCACGGCACCGGGTGCGGTGAGCTTCGGAAATAATTTCATTGACTTGCTGGCCGCGTTTGCCCCGCCAGAAAAGGGGCGCATGTGTCGGGCGCCCCGCCGGGTCGAGGCCCCACCGGACCCCGCCGGACCCTGGCCGCCCGCCTCCCTCCCGTGCCTTCACGCCCCTCGTGTGCGCGCAGCCACCTCGTGTTGTCTTCCCCGGCACAACGTCGTGGCGCTTGCCTTCCTCTCTCTCTCTCTCTCTCTCTCTCTCTCTCTCTCTCTCTCTCTCTCTGTTTCTGTTTCTCTCTCTCTCTGTATCTCTCTCTCGCGCCGGAAAAATGTGATTTATCGATGCGTGGCCGTCGTAAGGTGTCGGTGCGGTGCGGCGGCGCGGCTGGACGACGGGCCGGCCTCTTTTGTTTCCCTTTTTGTTTGTTTGCGTGGCCGTCGGAAAATTATTGATTAAGACGCTGCTCGAGGGGCGGTTAGAGAAACAGAGAGAGAGTAAAGGGGAGGGGAGAGAGAGAGAGAGAGGGGGGGATGGGGGGGGGAGGGAGAGAGAGAGGAATCGATCGAGGAATTCGATGCGACTCAAATGCGACCTATCTGATCAACGTAAAATCGAGAGAGGGGAAACTATTTGGGTTGGGATATCTCCTCGGTTTGGCCCTGCGGAAGGAAAACAAACGAGTGCAGCAGGCGCGCAAAGCAAACGGACAAAAGAAGGAGAGTGAGGCCTCATATCGTGCGTGAATCCATATCGGGGCCGCCCCGTACAATTTACTCTGAAAAGTGTAGGCGGGAGGCCGCCGGGCCGCCGGGCCCCCGGGCCACCTGTAACGAGGTGCTTTGTTGGTTTAACGTTTGTCAGGGCCCCGGCCGGCCAGAGGACTCCGGGCTAAAACGCGACGCGATGCGTTTGAAAGCCGCGCTCATTCGCGCCACTCGGCGAGTGCCGGACCGTGTTGGGTGACGAGCGCTGCCCTGAGGGGGCGGGGTGTATTTCAATCACGGTATTCTGTGGAAGCCGCGCCCGTTAGCAAGCAAGAGCAGCGCCCGCGGAACACCATACACGACCTGTGTTGCCAGAGAAGTGGGCGAAAAGGAACCCTGACAACTCAGATGTAACCCCCGCCTGCCTGGTCCTGGTACGCAATCCTCGTCTAGGATGTCAAACGTTAGCCTGCGCGGCAGGTTTCCGTGTTTCTCGGCAACTTTTTGCCTGCTTTTGTGGCAACACGGCACGCAATGCCCGCGTCAAACCGTGTGCTTTCGGGTAACACCCATTGCAGTTGTGTCAGCATTGTGCCCTAAAACCCAAGGAGCGTTGCTCACTGTGGCTTACTGCGGGGTGCCAAGGATTGTGGTGCCGACTGAAGAGGCGGCGGGGCGACGGGGCGACGGGACCCCGCGGGGGTGACGACGATCCTTATGGCCGCGCCGGCAGCGGCGGCAGCGGCGGCAGCGGCGTCCTCCGGGACCCGTTATACGTTTAGCGCCATAAAAGGCGCAACGGCCTCGTTAATTGTAACGATTTTGTCACGCTCTTTACTCACACTCTCCACTCTTGTTGCAGACGGACATTGTAATCTAACCTCAATTATGGCCTCTGCTCCCTTGTTCTCCCTCTCCCCTCTCTCCCTCCCTCCCTCCCTCCCTCTCACTCTCTCTCACTCTCACTCAGTGTGTCTGTCTTTCTCGCTCGCCGCCGCCTCCCTCCAGGAACAATATGGCTCGCGGAGACGTTGATATCGCAGAGTAAACAAGGGGGTGGTGCCGCACCAATTAAGACATCGGGTATAAATCGGAGACAGGCGGTAATCTGATGGCCTGAGTTCCGCCCACTGGCTCGCGCCTGCCGGGGGCGGCGGGGGCGTCTGGCGCGGCCCGCGGGGGGCTGACTTCGCGCCATCTCTGGGTCCCGCCTCCTTCATGATTCGAGGTGAAGTTCGCTACGGTTTCCGAGAGGAAGGTTATGATCATTATGGAAGGTTATCGACGAAGAGAAGAGGCCAGGTAGTGGAGTGGCGGGGGGAGGTGAGGGGAGTGTCCCGATTTAGGGTCTTTCGTCTGTCTAGAGGAAGGTTGACACTTAGGTTGACGCTTACCGACAGCTACTTACCGGTGCCGCCGCTCTCGGAGGTCCCCACACGCCTGCCGTCGGGTACTGATGCCAGGACATCGCGGGTTCCGGCAGCCAGAGCTCTCACTCTTACCGGGGAGGAATGTTTGAATGTTTGTTTATTAGCGTACGTACATAAGACTTGTAGTCTCATGTTATTGTACACCATAAAACTATTAAAAAAAAAAACATGTTCAGAACATTTAAAGGAACAACAGTACAGTTGCGTTGGCGCATTAGAAAAAGTGAGGTAGAGGATTGTGACACTAGACGTGAAAAAAATTAAATACTGTATAATTGATGTAATCTGTGTACACATTTGTCAGAGACAATCAACCACAATCATTGCACAACCATACACAATCGCTCACGATCCAACACAATCAGGAGACAATCAAGAACAATCAGGCGCAATCGACAGACAATGCGCAATCGGAACACAATCAAGACACAATCAGTTAACAATCAACACAATCAGTGCGCATCTGGTTCACCACTTCCTAGTCGGGTCCTCGCGTGCGGTGCAGTGGCACAAGGAGGGAGCCCGGTCTGCCCGGCCGGCCTGAGGTAGCAGCCTGAGCTGCCGGGCTGTCAGGGTCCCGGGGGGTCACGATGGCGCCTCCGCATGCTGTCCGCGGGGGGTCCGCAGGGGGTCCTGACGGTCCCCGAGGTGGTGCCGTGCGCTGCGGTGTCCGGCCGCTCAGGCCGCTGGCCCCCTCTTTTGCCTCATTTAGAGGACGCTTATTTCGCTCGGGAATATCTCGTAAAGAAGGCTGAGGCGAAGCGACGCGCCACGACGTTACGGTACAGGGAGCGGGGTGGTGGCGGTGATGACGCTGCCAAGTTATGAGAGCGCGGCCCGCCGGGGGGCCCTGCTGGGGGTGCCCATCAGTCATTTGCGAGCGAACATGTTTTTTGTTAGCGTCTATTCATTCATTTACGCCAAATTTAATATATTGTGGAGTTTTTCGAAGCAATTTTTCAAGTTTTCCAATAAGGTTTTTAAAACGACGAATTTGGGGCGCTTAAAACCAGGGGCGTAGCCGGGGGAGAGGGGATCATCACTGCTAATTCGTCAGCCTCCGCATTCCCACTACTGCTAATTGTCTAATTATCTCACTTACAGATGTAGTGAATAAGTATGTGCGATGAAAACCGATTAGTCGTCTGCAGCCCAGTGATGTGGAGTCAGTAAAAAAGACTATTGTTTTCTATGTGCGAAGTGAATTTCAAAACTACACCTCACCCACAGAATAAAAAAAATGTTGTTGTTTGTTTGTTGTTTTTTTTTTGGGGGGGGGGGCTTTATTCCAGTTTTTAGACTAAACCAATGGGTTACCGACTCGCCTCAGATAGGGACAGACAGGTAATACAGGTATTACAGATACAAATAATATAGGTAATACAAGTAATACAATGTAATATACAAGTACAGGTATTACAGGTAACAAAATATAAGTAATATAGAAGTAATGCAGGTTATACAAGAAACACAGACAAGAAATACAGGTAACACAATACAGGAAATACAAGTAATACAGGTATTAAACAAGTATTACAGGTAATGTGCAAGTACTATACAAGTAATAGAGGTAAACTAAAGAATTAATTACATGAATTACATTATAACAAACTTACGAATTGCCACATTTAAAAGTATATATAGTTAAATGTCCTTCTTCCTCTTTCCTATAGGAACAAGGTGCATCTGCATCAATAATTTTTTTAATTTTCTATACGTCCGTTTTAAATTGTTCCAACTATCGAACCGTTCAAGTGACGGATTTTCGTCATCCAGCAGACTTAGTACGAGAGTCAGACGCCTCTTATGTAAAATTATTATTGCCGCCTTGGGTGGCATCTACAAAAGAAAAACGTGGATCTACAAGCATGCTTGTAATTAACATTCAGAAAGCGAGAAATTATTACCAAGATAGCAAAAGTTGATCTTGGAGGCTCTAACCTTGTCCCGGTTGCACAGAGCAGCCCCTGGCTCAAACTTGATTTCTTTCAGTGGTTCGCGGGACGGCGCCGCAAGGATAAGTTGGGTTCTGTTTAGAAAAATATTTATATTAAATTGTGTCTTTTTACCTTCTGTATACAAGTCCAGGTCCCTCGCCTCGATTTCTATTTTAAAAAATAGCTTCGAAGGCGTTCCTCCGGGCGCTCAGTGGGTAGCGCTGCTGGACCCCACAGTGGCGTAAAAAGGGGTGTAACCCCCCCCCCCCCCCCCCCCACCTTCCCTGTGATCCAGGAATCCAGGATCCAGGAAGAAAATAGAAGAAGGGAGAGGGAAGGAGGAAAGGGAAGAGGGGGAAAATAGAGAAAGAAAGAGGGGACAAAGAAAATAATCAGAAGGGATGTTTTGAGGATGCTTTTGGGGGGAGGCTTCGTTTGTCCCCCTAAAAATAGACCTGGACGTCCCTGTGATCCAGGAAAAATAGAACCATGGTAATAAATCCTAGTATGCATGTCCCTTCGGGCCGTAGGCGTCAGGCTGGGTGGGCCGCCGGCCCGCTCTTCACGTACAGGGTGTCCCATCCACATACAGTACAGTGCGTTGAGAGGCCTATCCCCCGAGCAGGCGCACCGCTTCCCGGCTCACCGGCAGGCTCTTTCGGCCGGCTGCAAACTGCCAAAAGTGATCTTCGACTATCCGCGTCGAGTCGGGCGGGGCAAACCGAACCCGGCCACTGCGAAGAAGCATTACCCGATCCTCTTTGCGTGGCCAGTTCGCTAACTCGTCCCCGTTCACTCGCAAAGAATGAGAATTTTCGTCTCTGGAAGAGCGCAATGGGGAAAATAGAGAAAGAAAGAGCAGAGCGGCGGTGGTGCGCCTGCAGATCAGGGGATAGGCAGGACAAAGAAAATAATCAGAAGGGATGTTTTGAGGATGCTTTTGGGCTACATAGCCCAGAACAGGGTCCCCATTTAGTGTACATGGGCATGTTAAACGTGGTAATACTGTTTAGAATGTTAAAAATAGCATCTTGTGGCCTGATTCATTTCAAAAATTTAGCAAAATGGTACCTAGCAGCACTTACAAAGTAGCACTAGTTTCAAGGAAAGGAGGTAAATTATTAATCTACCCCCCCCCCCCTACCTGTCATTTTGGATTTAAGTACTACGCCACTGGCAGCACAGCGGGCAGGTGCGCCCTCACGCATAGCACAGGTGTGCGCCGCGTTGCCTATCCTGCATGCGGCGGGCGGCTGCGGCTGGTGTGACGAGGCGGCGGTGCGGCGGGGCCGGCGGGGGAGTCTGCCGCCGGCCCCAGCCTCGTCCTCCAGGGGCAGCACCGGGGACGGACGGCTAATGACTCAATGAGCCGGGCCGCGACATGTCGCGCCGCTGATAAACGTGATGACGGGTGCGGGGCCGGCGGGGGCCGGCGGGGGCCGGCGGGGGCCGCCGACCAACCTGCGGGGCAGGACGCAGACCTTCCAGGAACGCGCAGGACCGGCCGCCGCGGCACCCGTCCAGATATTACGTCACATTACATTTTGACCCATATTTTCCCTGACCGTGCCGCCCTCACGATGCACAGGGATCAAGGGCGCCACCACGCGCACCCGGTCTGCAGTAGCGGATCCAGGAGGGACTCGAAGGGGGCGATGTACCACTTTTTGCCTACTTACAAGCGGGAAAGTTAGGTTTGTTGCCTTCCCAGCAGAAGTCCATCGGGGAGCTCGGGGGGAAGGGGGGTGGGGGACGACGCCCCCATCGCCTCCCCCCTGGATCCGCGCCTGCGGTCTGTGTGCGTCGGGAGCCGCGACCAAGCGGGTTCTCACTCACGCATTACTCCGTAGGTTCTCGGCGCATTAATGCATGTTAGTATTAACGCGTATTTGACATGTGTTAACGCATATTAAGACGTACTAACGCGTATTAACGCATAGTTTTTACCATATTAACGGACGGCGCCACCGCCTACCGTCGCGTATCACACACGCGTATTAACACGTATTTGCGATGATTCCGTCCGTGCGACAGAATCGAGTGACAACCTCCTCGGCTGCGTCCGCGGTCGTGCGGGAGTCGAAGCCACCGGCCCCCCGGACCGCGACCTGTGACAACGACGTAGCTTCTCCCGACGCCGCACCACACCGCACCACACCGCCCTGCAGACCGAGGCCTGCGGCCAACGCGCCCGGCAGCCCAGGACATTCGCGGACGGTCCGGAAACGCCTCAGGAACACAGGGAGGTCGACTGCGTGCTCGGCCGGGGGATGGGCGGCCAGAGGCAGGCGGACGGGCGGACAGACGGACAGGCAGGCAGGCAGACAGGCAGACGACGTGTGCCGGTGCACCTGCCAACGGTTCCCCACCTAACTGCCGGACTAAAAACACTATATAACGTGAATGATTCCTGGGCGGCCAGAGGCAGGCGGACGGGCGGACCCCCCCCCCCCCCCCTCTCTCTCTCTCTCTCTCTCTCTCTCTCTCTCTCTCTCTCGCACCCCACCCCACCGCTGCGCCCTCACATTTAATTAGTCCGGGAGGCCGCTAGATAATCCCGCCACACTCGACTCAATTTCGGAAACGAAAGTGGTGGTGGCCGTCGTCGGCGGCCGGCGGCGTGAGTCAGGTGACGCGGCGCCCCCGACGGCTCGCGGAACCGAGGCCGTTTTGTGGCCGGCTGTGTGTCGCCCTATCAGCCGCCCGGATCAGCGAGAGAGGCGCTCCTCCGGCCGCCGCCGCCGCCGCCCGCCGCGGTCCCGGCCGAGCAGCCACGACGCCGCCGGGTCTCAAAACACCCGCGCAATACGCACGGAGGCATTTCCAATGTGGCTCACAGAAACAAGTGGGAGAACAAGAACATATTTCCAGAGCGAAAACGGACGGGTGGTATGAGAAACCGCACGACGATCCGCATGAGCGGTGCTATTGGCTGTTCGATTTCTCATAGTGACCCGTTTCCGCTCTGAGTATTCTTTGTTCTTCCGCTTCCGTTCTGCGAACCTCGTTGGAAATGTCTACGCTGTCTCGAGCACCCTCAATTCTGAATGCTGACCTGAAGCATATTTTCATGCTTCCGGGATATTACTGACGTTTTTGTGTATTATTCTCGCTGTGATTATCCACCATCGCCTTTTGCAAGACTCGATTTTCGTGGTAGACGCATATGGTCTTGTGAGAAGCATACAACGCTCGTACAAAAGCTGAAGTACCTGGCGAACAATTGGGAATATGCTATGCTTTGTTCAAACATCTAAGTCACGGTTCGAGCATATTAGGAATTGAATGTTAGCCGTCCTGGGCTTCGTGCCCTAAATTGTGTTCCACGTCTCGACCTCGCCTTCATCTTTGCTGCTTCGAGTCTCGTTGAGGGAGAACGCTCGTGCTCGCAGACTCCGGCTGCGGCGGCGCGGCAGTCTTCTTGGCCCGGATTCGAGTCGGCCGAGGAAGGCGCCCTCTCTGATTCCTCTCCCGGTCCGCCGGTGGACGGGGGAATTGATTGTGACTTACCGTTGATTGGCGCAGACAGGAGCGCCTGGGGCTGTGGGTGGGAGAGGGAAGAGAAAGGAGACGGAGAGAGACAGAAATAAGAGAGAGACAGAAAGAGAGAGGGGAGAGGAGGGAGGTGGAGGAGGGAGAGGCCTGATTGAGTGATGACACACGTGGCCCGAGCGCTCCCTCAGTAGTCCAGTAAGGCACGCGTCGCCGTCAAACCGGGGCCCCCAAAATTATGGCCCATTTTCCAAAACAACAGCGACAGAAATAATAAGGGTTATATGCAAATGTGCGCGGGGAGAAACAATGGGGAGCGGCGGCGTGGGGGGGGGGGGGGGGCGGTAGCGGGTGATGCCGTGCGGAATTATAATGGTGCACTCCGCGACGGCCGGCGGGGATGAGCCGCGGGTATTTGTGTGTTTACATGGTTTACATCGGCGGAGTTCGGTCGGGAATCGCGGCTTTGTGTTTACATGGTTTACATGGTTTAAATCGGCGGAGTTCGGTTGGGAATCGCGTGTATCCGTAGTAGTAGATAAAAGCGGGGCCGCTGCGCCACGCTCCAAGGACGCACACACCGCATCCCCAAGGACACTACTTCAAGGCCACACACACACACACACACACACACACAGCATCCCCAAGGACAAAAGGTCACATGCCCACATTTCCATCACCATTAAAAATATTATCTCACGGGTGAAGTGGGGGGTGAGCTGGTGTAAAACGAGTGCAGTCATTTGCAGGGCAGTGATGTGCAGAACCATTAAAAAAAGACATTGTTATTCAAAGTGCGAGGTGAATTTTAAAACCACACCTCACCCAGAGAATAACAAAGTTTTTCTTTTTTGGTTTTTTTATTTTTTGGGTTTTTTTTTTATTTTAACGTTACAGGCTAAAAACTTATAAATTGAAACATCTATATAAACAATTATACACTTCTGCTCAACAACTAACCAACACCTTACCTATTAATACATTTATAAGCATATTTATATATACCGTTCTCTCTCCGCACCCCAATACATTTAAGGTGCATTTTCTCTAACAGGTTTTTAATTTTTTTATACGAGCGCTTTACAGCACACCAACTCTCACACCACTCTATAGATGGGATCTCATCATCTACAAGGAGTAACGTAACAGTAAGTCGCTTTTTATTAAGAACTACAATTCCTGCCTTGGGTGGCATCTGCAAAGAAAACAAAACAGAAATCAAAGTTAAACTGTCTTCATGCACTTACAAAAATCGCCATCGACCACTTTAGATTCAGAAAGCGAAGAGTTGGTACCGTTATAACAAAAGTTGACCATCCTGGTTCGATGATGGTTGCAACCATTGACATGCATATTGTGCGCCAGGTTGTAATCATCTGCTGTCATCAGTTGGTCAAAGCTTTGTTAATAATTCGTTACGTGTATTCAGGATGAATTGTAAAGGTGTTGGTGTGTAAAGTGTATAAATAAAGTTTTAATGTGTCATTTTGTGTTTTATTGCTCGTCGTCTATATTATCTCTATTGGATAGTTGGGATTGCATCGTTTGATAAATTAGCGCACTTTCCTTGTGTCCTTGCGGGAGTTGTGTGCGGGTGCCCCGGCGTAGTGTCTTTGGGAATGTGGTGTGTGCGTCCTTGGCGCATGGCGCAGGGGCCCCGCTTTTATCCACTACTTCCGCCGTTGCATGTTGTAGTACCTACCACCGCCGTGTCCCTGCGGCTGCCGCGGCCCCGGAGCGGCCCGGCGGACGGGACATGGGACGGGACAGCCGCCGCTGCTTTCGTCAGTAAAATGGGCAGAAATACTGTCGCCGACCCCGTCCCGGGGGGGGGGGGGGGGGGGAGAGCAGTGGACGCCTTGTCGCCGTGAGGTCGTGTGGCGATCGGCAGCGATCGGATCTGCGCCCGCTGGTGAGGACAGCGAGGACCCGGCGAGGACGAGAGTCCGGCCGACTCGGATGCCGGCACGTGAGGACGCAAGGGAGTAGTACGGAGAAGCCGCGAAAGGGCGCACCACCAAGCATAAGAGACCAACGATGGCTTAACGTTAAGTAAGCGATAATGTTATCGAAGCGTTTCTCCTGACTCTACACAGCGCGCTATGCAGTTCCGGCCCGGCTCTCGGCTCCGCGGTGACCAGGTGACCCTGTCTCAGAGGGGAGGGGGGGGGGGGGGGCTCGTCGTCGTCCTTATTGAGAAGTCCGTCCCTCCCAGATCGCAAACATTCTAAACCGGGCCGTTTGCTGGGAATATCGATTGGCCGTCAAATTCCGGATCGAACCATAAACGTCAACGGGTCGGGCGAGGCGGTGCCGGCCGCGCGGACGGTGCGCCGCGCGTCCCCCCGGTCCCACCCAGCGAGCGAAAAAGTCGTCAAATGAAGGGAATCGCCGCAAAACAAAAGACATAATAATACGGAGGGATCGCGCGGCGGGGCGGGGCAGTCTGAGAAAGTGGTTTTAAAACTTCATAAATATAAGGCTTGTTGGCGCGGACGAGCGGCAGCCCCGGGCGGGCGTCTGTGAGGAGTGGAAGGGAGACAGAGAGATGCAAACGGAAGCCCCCGGGGCGGGCGGCGGCACGCAGCGCCGGCGGAGCAGCGCGCCCGAGTGCCGACGCGGCCGACGCCATGCCGGCAGCGTTGTCAACAAACGATCCCCTGCCGGCCGCCAAATGGATGCCGAACACTAGGTATTGATTTCATCGCAATCAACGACCCCGGCAGCTTACTAAAGAGCCTCGGAGTCTCTATTTACAGGTCACGGGCCGCACCGCCGCGGCGGGGCCCAGCGGCGACGCGGGGCGTTATTCACACCCTAACGAGAGTATCAGTGGACCTAAACCATATGTCTTGTCTTGTAACACCTCGTGAGCGTTCCGAGGTGCACTGGTCCAAGACGAATACGTTTCAAGAGGCAGCCGACACCTCAGTTTCACCTTGGAAAAGGTGTTTTCACTGAGGATAAGGTGTTAAACTCTAGCCAAAATTTTGGTGAGCAAGAAATCGTCTGGCTCAAATTTTGGCAAGGACGGCGATCTCGCCCAAAATTAGGTAGGCGGGTTCCTTTCTCAACTTTGGGCCAGGGCCATCCTTGCTAACATTTTAGTGACAGTTTTCCCTCCACTCTCATTTAGGCCGAGTTCCTCACAATACTCATTCATTATCAGCTGTTTCGCCATACGCTATTTAGTGGACAGAAGGCGAAAGTGGCACACCGTCGCCGTGCGACAGCCAACCTCGGTGCCTCTCAGACGAGGCAAGTAGGGCCCCTGTCGACCACCGGAGGGGCGCTTATGGTTTACAAGAAAATAAAGGTACTGGGCTGCAGCGCTGCGCCATGCGCCTCATCGAGAATGTTAATTGTTTCATGAGTGGGGCGCGCGGCGGGTGCGGGCCGTAAGTCACGGGGTCGTTGTGCAGTCCCAGCAGTGCCAGCCCTAGGGCACGGCAGGGCACGTAGGGCAGGGCATGGCAGGGCGCCCTCATCTACCACCATGAACGTCTTTTGCGGCCGCTCCCCGGGTCTCATCACGGCGGTCAGCCCTTGTCCGCCAAAGGGCCGACCGGGCCTCCAGAAGGGCCGAGGACCCGAGGAACCCGAGAGGCCCCAGGCGGGGTCCGAAAAGGGCGTGAATGAAATAATAACGACGATGGCAGCCCCCCGGGCCCACGGCGGCGGCCCGCGGCCCCGTCTCCCACGCGCCGGTCATGCATAAAACATTCGCCACAGTCCAATTTTTTGATATAGTCCTTTCCGACCTAATTGAATTCATATGTGAGATGCGAGTCGCCGGCCGGGCTCTTGGCTGGCCTGTCCAGCCCTCGGCTGCCCTCGGCCTGCGCTCGGTCTGCCCTCGGTCTGCCTTCGTCCCCGCGTGCGGCTCTGGGGGGCGAACGACGAAGCACGTGAGTAAAGTGCCAGGATAGTAGTGTAGCTATCAGTCTGAGATGTTTTGCCGCGATCCCAGGAGAGCCACCGAAGCGCTATTCGCGACGAAACTTTTCGGACCCATAAAGTAACATAGTTCCATCCAGCGCTGCCAGAAAAGTAGCCAAAAAGAGGCCTAAACGCACGGGTGTCAAGATTGTGCCTACCTCCGCCTGCCTACTAGGTAAACTATTGACATCCGTGACAAAGGGGCTGCCCAGTAGGCACGATTCAGCCCCCGTTGACCGGAAAAGGGGTGGGGGTACGGTATCCAATGAGAATGAAGCAACCCCCGACCCTGGGGGTGGTAGGTACGTGGGAAATACTGGCGTATGAGTTTACGTTTGCCTATTATATATGCTTCGATGCCCAGTAAGGATCCTACAGCAGCGAACAGCTCGACCTATGCTGGACAGCTTCGTGTCGTATGTATGGAGAACAGTGCCAGTGGCCCAGAGCCTGCGGCCCCGTGGACTCCTGAAGGCGCACGGCATGCGGCCATCCCCGGACGACCCCCGAGATATGCATAGGGAATTCCCGACAGCAGTGGCGCGCCGGATTATAGACGTGACGCACGGCTGACTAGAACTCCCTCCCTGACAGGTGTTGTCGTCGAACGGACACGACTGGGAAACTCACCGCAAGGCTCCTGAACTCCCGGCGAACCCTCAGCCAAACGAACGGTGCCACACGGCTCAAGCTTTAACGCCAACCACCCGAGGTAGAGATCTCTCAGCCGCGGCGGCCCGGTCGCCGGTCGGCCCTCGGAAGGAGACGAGCCGCACGGCTACTACCAAGAGATTCCCCTCCGGACACGCTGACACCGGCCGGCGTGGCGTAGGCTCGGACACTGCACACTCTGATGAACTCTCTACACTCTGAACTCTCTGCACTCTTCTGCTGCACTGCACCGAACTGAGCGGTCTGTCTCACTGCGGTGAACTGTCCTCGACTGAGCTGACCCGGCCGCCCGGCCCTTTTAGGCCGGCCGCCATACTGCACTTGTTCATTAGCACCCTCTGCCACCCGCGCCCACCCCAGTCTCACGCATCAGCCTCGGTGACAAACGCCACAGGCCTATAAATATCGGCTTCCTGCTTGGGTCCTCCGCCCCATTTCAGCCTTCCAGCTGTAGCGCAGCTATAAACCGTGCGCCTAGACCAAACTGAGGGTTTGCCCAAAAAACTCCTTACGGCACAACACGGTGCGAGGAGTGCCACACACGCTGACGTTTCGGCGCGGCTCTGAACGGCAATGACAATGATCTCGTCTCCCTCCCCGCCGCCGCTGCCGCCGCGGCCTCGGCGGCCCCGACGATTTATACGATGATATTATATGCAAAACGACGGCAAAACTGTCCAATTAAAGTGGCACACGAACGTTGTTCCACAAAGGCGTCTCTCTCTCTCTCTCTGACGTCCCGAATCATATCCCGCCGGCGGCGAGCGCCGTCCCGGGGCCCGGCCGGCCCGGCTCCAGACAAGTCCCGGACATCTTCGTCATCGTCAAAGGTCTGTCCCGGGCCGGCCGCCGGCCGCCGGCCCCCGGCCTCCCTGGCCGGCCGACCCCGGCGTAGGCTACGCTGCCACCGTAACGTCATGCCTACGTGGGTTTCTTTTCGCCGTTCACCCTAGAGAGGGTCGGTTGGGCCCTCCGCCAAGTTAGACGGCGCTTTTCCAACTCAAGTGTCTAAGCAGTCACATGACAGTCAGTCGTTTCTGAGCGTCTTACTCTTCCTCTGCCTCAGACGTTTGAACCAGGTGATTCGGAAACGCCGCGCAATCTAATTAGACAAGCTCGCAGCGCACTATCTCCTTTTGCTAGTATGGAATTCACTGCGAGGCTTGCCTAAGTTTGAGAAGGGCTAGACGTTACCAAACGTTTGCCACGAAAGACGCTAGGAAATGTAGCGGGCGGCTGTGTCTGAGGAGGGAGTGTGTCCCCCCAGGAGGTTCCGACAGCAAGCGGGGCGTGGTGGTGGTGGTGGTGGTGGCCCGGGTCAAAACAAGACTAGTGCGATGATGTCAGCGGCAACTAGAGCAAAAACGTCATCTAAATTTCATGAGTTTAGATAATTTAGCGTCCTGCGTATGTCCGGCCTGACCCTGCGGACCTGGCCGGCAGCAGCAGCGGCGGCGGCAGCGCAGGTCCGGGTAATGTCGTGCCGGATCGCGTAAATCTTACTGCCGTTGTTGCGGCCTGTCAGCTTGATTCATTGGCGTTTGGAGTATGGCTGCCGCCCGCCCCGCCCCGCCCTCCCCGGCACCGCCTCGGCCCGCCCCTTCTCCTCGGCACCCACGGGGGACGTTCTCACACTACTGTCGCGGGCAGCGCCTGCCGCCCGCCTGCCCCCGCCTGCCGACGTGCCTCCTGCGCACCCCTTGGCCCCCTCTTCTCTGCCTCGGATGGCACGCAAAAACACCGTCGCAACGGTGGATCCAGGAGGAGCGGCTCGAAGGGGAAACGATGTACCGCTTTCTGCCTACCTTCAGCTGGTAAGTGTTGCAGTGTGGCCTCATGGAGGGCGGAAAATTTTCTTTAGCCTCTCTCTCTCTCTTTCTCTTTCTCTCTCTCTCTCTCTCTCTCTCTCTCTCTCTCTCTCTCTCTCTCTCTGGGCCGCGCTTGGACCCCCCCCCCCCCTTACTCTTGCATGTGACCTACAGGTGAGGTTAGTTGTGTTACACATGTGTCACGCACGCGTGTTAGGCATCCTCTATGGATCGGCTGGATATGCTGCATGTTGCTTATGAGGACTTAAGCACGCGTAATGACCTGCGCTCTTATCACTGTGTCGCCCGGAGTTGTCCTGCGGGTCCTGCGGGTCCTGGGCGTGTGCCGGCGCTGCATTATTCATGCGCGCGGCCCGTGCACGTGTGAGCGAGTGAGGTAAATAGAGATGCAACAAGTGTGGGGGACGGCGTTGTCGTCTGCTCGCCGGGCCCACGCGGGCCCACTCCGCGACACTCTCCCGGGGACACGAACTCAGTGCCGTTCGCCAAAATACTTCCCGTCGTCGGCTCAAGTTTAAGTTAGGAGCGTCCGGCCCACCCACAGCCACGCAGCCGGTATGGGTCCCCATGGCAGGTCGCACTAACCATACGCCACGATTCAGCCAAACTTGGCCTTTTGATAGTCCAAAGGGATAGTCACATTTTCCTCCCCGCGTTGTCTTGTGGTCTTGTAGGCCCCGAGAGGATAACCTTTCATGAACCTTTCGTGGCTTTCCCCCTCCTCTGCGGTCTATTGCACGGATATTTGGCAGGCGGCGCAGCTCTCTCTCTCTCTCTCTCTCTCTCTCTCTTTCTTTCTTTCTTTCTCTTCATCCCTCTCTCTCCTTTCCTCCCTCTGTCCCTGGAGGCAACGCTGCAGCTGTGCGCCAAAGCGTCTTTAATCACACCTCTCTTGTCCGTCTCGGCGGTCCCATCTAATGCAGGGCGCGCACGGCGGGTCGTTAGTGCAGCGCTGGCCGCGCCGCGCCACGCCGCGCCACTCCGTGCCAAAGCAGTTAGCGCTCCTACACTTTTACTGCCGGCCCGCCGCTACCCGCCGCTACCGCGCCGCTGCGCCGCCCATTTCTCTCCCGTCGGAGGACTCCATTGCGAATTGCATACGACTGTTGAGTCTAGGCGGGGTGGCGGCCCGTTCATATCGGACGGCATTCCACGGCGAGTTCGGTCAATGGAAAATTTCGCAGTATAGTGTTGTAAACTATTTTTGTTTTTTAATTTTTTTCTGTTTTTTTTTCCAGAAGGATACGTGAGTGAAGAGGGCGAAAGGGCTAGAGGACGGGACAATGAGATGGGATAAAATGCCCGAAATTAAGAAGGCAGTTCAGTAATAAGAAATCAAAGATTTGTTTTATTATGGTTTACAAAATATCTTATTAGTAACGTAAACATGGGATAAAATGCCCGTAAGATTTGGCTGGAGAGGGGCACATTCGAAAAAGAGAAGGACGACGTTCAACAAATAATGCATGAATTGACAAAATAAAGATCATTTAAAACCAAAAAAGACGCTCTTGCATGCGTGTTTAGCCCATACTCGGAGTATTTGCTGACGAATCGGTAACGCAATCCGGTTTACGGGTCCTCCCCATGAGAACAGGGTAAAAATATCCAGCGCCAACTACTTCTACTTTTGCCACCTGCTTCATCCTTTTACAACCCTTGCCAACCCGCTGCTGCCGCCAAATACTGTTTACATCAGCGGAGTGACGGCTGCTAACGACACCCGCTGCCGGTCACACCTTGTTAGCACTAACGACCGCCACAAAACAAACATGAGCCGAGAGCAAAGTGGCGCCAAAATTTGATAAAGTCATTAATCTTGAGCCACTTTGGGGCGGCGAGAAGGCGGCGGTGGCGGTGCGGCTGCTCTCGGACGGAAGTATGCGCGCCGAACACTCGCGAAAAAAAAATGGTCAAAACAAAATCTCCCAAGTGTCTGTTCCTCAAAACTTTTCTTGGGTCATTTTTTTAAAAAATCCAGCACCAGTACTGCTGACCGGCCCTTGGCGGTCCGGAAAAATGGATCTTCACGTTGAAACGCGAGCATCTCTCAGTAACACACGGAGACAGTCATACCAACGACGTGGAGGTGGCGGCGCGCTTCCTTATACTTAGCCACTGCCCTCTAAACATACGACTTCTGAGCTCTAGTTAGTTATATTCCTGATGGTTTTCACACATTTGGAAACGCATTTCGAACAGATATGTAAACGGGAGTGCTTGGACCAGATTTTACAGTTTGCCCACACGGTTTGGCTAAAATGTCTTTTTCTTTTTCATATGGGAGCTCTCTGTCAAAATCCCGATTACAGCGAAATCGCTAATTTCCGTTCGCGTCCCTCCCTGGTCAGAGTAGTTGTGTCCCATTGCCGGTTCCACGGGTTCCGGCTCTGGTTGCTCTGGTGCGTGACACGCGGTGACACACGGTGACACGCGGTGACACGCGGTGACACGCACGCACGCACGCGCTGCCAGGCGTAGCGCACGTGCAGCACGTGTGCAGGACCGCGGCTCCGCGGCTCCGGGGCGCCTCGGATGACTGGCCACTGTACCTGCCCCGGCAGTGCCCCGCCCTGGCCGCGTCAGACCGTGGCGCATCGGTCGCGTGCCGCGTGCCGCGTGCCGGCCGCGGGGAGGGTCCGTCGGCTCCGTCATCGGAGTGTACATCACACAATAAGCGCGGCCCACTCAAGCGGAGTGCCACGGCCGGTACAGCGCCGCGCCGCCGCGCACGCCTCGCAGCCCCCTCTGCACCCCCAACACACGAAAATGAAAACACCGCGCCGGCCGGAAATGAAACGCGCGGACACGGCGGAATATGGGGAATGAAGGACTATCAAACCTGTAGGGACAGTTTTTTAGTTTTAAAAATAATTTATCGCGGGATATAGTTTACAACTGGGCCCGGAACTAAAGTGAACTTCGGTATTATTTAGGCGTGTAAAATTGTGACCCTAAAGTTCTAAAAATGAAATTTTGTAAATGGTAAGTAAGTGCACTAAGTGCCTAAAAAGGAGAAGAGGAGATGGGAGAGGAACGGAGCTTATTCCTATAAGCAAAGAAATTATATTTTGGCTAGGTGTATGGAAGAAAGTTGCTTTTAAATTCTTCTTTATAGCTTTAGAAAAGTAGGCCACGTGTCCTTCCAAGGTGATTCTATACCAGGTGTCCCAGCTCAGCCGTGCCAGGGAAAAGGTAGGCAAGCCCGCAACACTCTCGCGAGGTGTCCTCTTGGCGTCCTGAGCCGGTCACCAGCTGCAGACGACGCGCTTTAGAGGTTAGGTCAATCTAAATCTGTTCGCACCGTGCTGTATTTTCCAATTTGAGCTAAAAGATGGGAAAAAATAACGGGCTATCGACGCCTGCTGAAACTTTATTGGTATCTATTTTCTACTCTGCTGTTTGCATTTTGGCTATCGGAAAAGTGGCGCCATGCCACTCTGCAAAGTGCTCGGCTGGACAACCCGCGGCTGGACAACGGGAATGAGTAAGTTTTGAGATGATGCCGCTAGAGAGAGAGAGAGAGAGAGAGAGAGAGAGAGAGAGAGAGAGAGAGAGAGAGAGAGAGAGAGAGAGAGAGAGGGGGGGGGGTTAGGGAAGGATGGCAGCGAGGGGTATGAAGCAGGGACTCTTCGCACTCATCCGGATCGACTCTCGGACCTGCCGACATGCGCCGGGCCGCCGGGGGCCGCTGGGACGACGTCGTCAATACATTCACCGCCGCGGCCGCGATGCGATAAGTTAGCTGACGGCCCCGACGGCCGCCCGCTGCCATTCAGATGGCCGCATTTGAATGATTTGACGCGGGTCAGGACCGTTCATGCATCACGGCGTCGTTTGTCAGCGAGGGCGTCTCGGCATCGGACGGACGGACGGACGCCGCGCCGCCGTGTCGGCAAACAGCGGAGACAGAGTCCCGCCGAATCTGACAAGTGCTGCTCTGCGGGCCGCTCGGGAAGGGGTGTTCTGGGAAGGGGTGTCGATCCTACGGTGATTGTTCTTACTCGTGAATAATAAGGCCTTAGCCTCCGGGGGCTCAAGTACACCGACTGACACGAGGGAGCGGCCACTTATGCGTATTAGTCGGGTCACCCAGCGACGTGCTAATACGCGCAAAAAGTGATACAATTTTGCCAAAATGAGCCTAATGCGTCCTCCACGAGGCTGATATTTTTTGGTGTAATAGCAGCCCAGAAATAACGTAATAGTGCGTGATAGGGAGTAGTCGGGTCATATTTTTCGAGAGTGGACGCCTTCTCGGATTGACAGTTTATTGAAGTCTGGAGAGGGTAAGTGGCACTTTTACTCACTGTGTCACAATATTCCAAGTTGTAGCAAGTGTGGGTGTGGGGCAGTCTGGGTCGGTTGTCGGATGTTTGTCGTAGCGGAGGATGGATTTGACTGACCGAGAGATGAAGCTGGGTTCGCATTTTATTGTTTGGGAGAGCTGCTGGGGCCAAGGGCTGACGACATCGACAGCCAATGGAACCAGAGCGGACAGAAAGGGAGCCAATGAGAAGGAAGGATTATGACGGAATGGAAAGCCAATGAGAGGGATGGACGGTGACGCATGAGTGGGAAGTGGGAGAGCAGGAGAAGACATAAGTGTGCAAGTTCAAGAGGAGGTCAAGTGGCAAGAAGGTCTGCGTCGAGGTCTGTTTGGAGCGTGAGCCAGTTATTTGGCAACGTTGTGTCATTGCGCGCTGCCCTGTGGGCTCTGCATGGAGTGCTCCGCCCCGGACTAGAAGAACTCACACGAGCGGTTCCGCTGTGAGTGGAGCCCGGGGCACCGCAAGCAGAGGGCGTTCCGCCGCGGGCGTCAGCCTCGGGCCGATCAGCGAGGCCTCTGGCTGAGCTCCCCTGGAGGACCCTATTGGGCCGTTCGGCCTTCTCGATACCAACCCCCTGGTGGGTTCCGGGGGCCACAGTTTGGAAGAGGAGAGGGTGCGTGCATCACAGTCTGTGTTGGCCGGTCCGCGCAGGTGGCGCCCTCTGGGTAGGCAACCGCACGACTCGCACGTGCACGCGTGTCGTGCGGGTCGGCCCACCCTGGCCTCGACAGGCGCTCGCGGCCGTCTCAGTTCGCAGTCCGATCGAACAGCGAGAAATTTGGACACAGTTGGCACCTGATCTGGAAATGGGGGGTGGTAGGGAGTCAGAAGACTTCATGGGAAGGATGCGGACGGGGTCATTATCGAGTACCGTTTTGGTGGCGAATCCCCGCCTTGCGTTTCAAAAGTTTCCCCTCCTGGGGTCCCAAAGAAGACGACTGCGTGGCTTTCTCCCCCGCTCCCCGCGCCGCCGCCCGCGCCACGCTCCACACCCTCGTCAAGGCCGACAAGCACGCGTCACGGCCGCGTTATTTGAATACGAATAGCGTCCGTCTTTCGCCCGGGTGGGACTTGGTTCGGCCCGGGCCGTCTCATTACGTCTCATCTGTCAGGCCGAAACAAAGAAGGATCCGATGAGCCATTTGACCGCTGGGACCGCTGGGACCGCTGGGACCGCCGCCGCGCCGCCCGCCCTGCCGCCCTGCCGGCCTCTCCTCCTCGGCCACTCCCGGTCCGGTAGATCGTCCGTCAACCGATCCGGCCCGGCACATGCCGGCCGGCACGGCCACTGATGACCCCGGCCCCCCTGTTATGTCTCCTCAGGTATCCTTCCCGGCCGCCGCCTCATTTGCCTAAATGCTTATATTCGCTTGCATGCGTACATTCCCATGCCGCCGCGCGCAGTCAGTTGTCTAGCGCCCGCGGAGGTGGCAGCGTCGGCGGCGGCGGCGGCGGCGGCTGGGCGTAGGGCCGATGATGTCTCCCTCCAGTACCATGGGGCCCGGGGCTGGGAGGCGGGTATGGAGGCGAGGGGCGCCGCGGGTGACGGGGTCCTGGCGGGCCGTGCTCGACTCCCGCGGCGGCCACCGCCGCCGGTCCAGAAGCCGCCCCTCGGCCCACAGAGTGACAGCTCTGTCCAGCTCTGTCCAGCCGCGGGCTGCCGCAGCGGCGGGCGGCACGGCACGGCACGGCACGGCACGACACGGCAGGCCGGGGCGATACAGAACGCCGAAGCACCGGAGCCGCCCTACCCGCCTTACCGGGGGGAGTGGAGAGCGGTACGGAGCGGTACGGACTGGAGCGGAGTGGAGTGGAGGGCCGCACGGGCACCGGCGGGGTTATTTATGGGCGCGGCCAGTGCAGTATGTCCATCACCCGCGGCACGGCGCGGCACGGGACGCCACGGCGGACAGGAAGCAGCGGCAGCAGCGGCGGCGGCGGCGGCGGATCGCAAGAGAGGAGCGGAGCGGTCATCAAAGGGTTATGGACTATTTCGCTTCGATCCGTACTCCGATCTCGCAGGGGGGGATGTACTTATTGCTTTTTCTTGCGGGGAATCCTTCAGGGGAATGTCCTCCGGAGTCTCTCGGCTGCAAATAGTTTCCCTCTCTAAACAGTTTTTGGCTATTTTAAACCAGCTGTATGTTTCCCTGCAATGTCAACCCATAAAGTCTACGTGTTACATTTTTGTTGTTTTTCTTTACGGTTTGTGTGTTGTTGTTTATTCGACGGGTCGGAGAGCGCGCCTCCGCGTACAGCACGTAGTCTGCTGCCGTGGGCCGCGCCGCACCACCCTTGTCGTGGCTCTTTCTACTCGGGCGCACGTTGGGTTGCCTACTCTCACGGCTGACCGCTGACCGCTGTGCTCGGCGCAGACGGGAGGCAGAGCCCGGCAGAGCCCAGCGGAGCCAGGCCATCGCCGGCTGTCCTGTCCAGCCGGGCCCCTGGCCTGGAGCTGGAGCTGGAGCATGCCTCAGCGAGAGGCGTGTGTGTGTGTGTGTGTTGAATATGTATGGACGACGGCTGCTCTTGCGGCTGATTGGCAAAACTCCGGCCGCCCCGGTGCACTGACCCAAATATCTTTGCTGTCGCCGCCGAAGGTGAGGTTCGAATCGACAGTTGTTGTTTCGTCCAACTATTTCTTCTTAAATATTTTGTTTTTGTTGTTGTTTTTTTACATGCGATTCGTCCGGAAACAATTTCCAGGGCATTCCAATATCCAGCTCGTAATATCCTCCGTCGCTGCCACTCTCAGGCGGCATGGCGGGGGGGGGGGGGGGGGCGTGCGCAAAGGCGCCGTTCCCGGTAAAGAAGTGGCGCTAATCTCACACCAGATTTCTTTGTCTCGATCAAATTGCTTCATCGACACGTTTAGTGGAATCCCCCTCGAAGGGTCCGTCGTCTTCTGCTTCGATTCCCTTCGAATTCCTCGTATTTCTTCGGCTCCATCTCTGTGGCGGCGTTTTTGTAATACTTGTCTTCTTTATTGACTTTCGAAAAAACAATGAAAAAATAGTGAGCAAGAAAGTAGAGGAACGTCGCCAACGGAAAGCCGCATGCGGGGACGGGGGAGTGACAGAGACAGCGAGTTGAGTCGAGTCGTGTGTCGTGTCAAGCAGCCGGCCATTTCCGCGCTTTTTCCGCCGCCATTCCTCTTTCTTTCCGCGGTATGAATTTTCATGGATTGATTAGGATTCGACGCGCCGCGCGCAGCGCCGTGTCGGTGGGGCCATTGCAGACGCCATGCTCGCCACCGTGTTCCTGTCGGCCGAGCTCTCGGCTCTCAGCTCTCGGCTCACGGCTCTCGGCTCTCGGCTCGCGTACGCGAACCCTTCTTCCTTGCCTTCCGCCCATGGATGTAGTATTTCTCATAAGCATGAATGGAGAAAGCGGAGAAATACTACATCCATGTTTCCGCCTCGCCTTCCGCCCACTTCCGCTCAGCGTTCCCAGAAAAGTAGGCAAAAACACAAGAGTGTTGCCAACCACCGCCTGCCCACTTGGCAAACTACTGAAAGCCTTGACCGGGTGTCGCCTAAAAGGCGGGCGGTGGTTGGCATAATCTTCACATCCATGTGGGCTACGTTTGCCTACTTTTCTGGCAAACACCGCTTCCGCATCCGCAGACTCTCGCCGGGGGGAGGGGGGGGGGGCACTTCCCTCCGTCTGGTGAACTGTTTTGTTCTGCCAGGTTGTAACGGGTTAGATATGTGGTGGGTAGAAAATGGAATACAAGAAACACGTCAGAACTTATATTTTTGGTAAAATGTTGGTGTATTTATCAATCACCACCAACTTGCTCACAGACACATGTACCTCTGGTAAACTTTGCAATGAAATGTTACACGGTTGACCTGATATTCTGGAAGAGAAAAGTGGTAGATATTTGAGGGGGAGGGCAAAGGGGAGGGGGGGGGGGTCTTTTAACAGTTCAACAAATAGGTACGAGGCACATGGCAGCTCATGGAAGGGCATGGGACAGTACATGCACATTGAACAATTCCATATTTTCTTAACTGCACCAAATACAACAGCTAAGACTACATATATCAGATACCTTCTCACAGCCTAACTGACCTTTCTGCAAGCCAGGACATCCTTTAAATTTATGAACCTAAGCAAGCAAGTCTTGGATTTCACACTGTTTAGCAGATATAATCAAGTCTTAATGAGGCATACTAAATTATGGAACACCAAATTTTCTAGTCCAATTCTTTGCAGATATGTGGTTTTGTTTCCTTTGGCAAACTCGAAATGCTGAATCACATAGAAAGAAGAATGAGAGGGATTTTAAGAAACTAGACAGCTATTGAATAGGTTCAATACCAAGTATAAAAGCAGACAATTGCTAAAAACCATTAAGTCTTATCTCATAGCTTTTAAGTAAACAGGAATTATGGCAGACCTAATTTCTTGCAATTTGCACAGAATTCACCAAGATGCAGTGACTTTTAAATGAAAATGCTGATGATGAAGTCTGATGAGAATGTTTCAAGTTCAAGAAAGGTTATATGGTACTTTGACTCTTACACTCTAGTCTCCTTCGGGTTTAGCACTCAAATTTTCTCTGTAGTTTCACATTGTATTGTTAGCTATAGTTCATTCTCAAAAGAGATACTGTAATAGCAAATATATTTGAGCTCTCCAAACAGTTTTATAAGTAAAAGTAGGCGCCTGCTTCAGTTCCACTTGAGTTTCGCAGATTTTACCGTGCATCCAAAAAGAAAAAACACTTTCACCGTAAACGCGCATATAAATCATTCTAGATGGACTTTCTGAATTATCGCACTATCACCAATGGTGGAAGGTCGGGAAGGTGTGTAATAGTTCCACATCCTGACTTCTCACTTTCTCCACTACAATTCATTGGAACTAAGGCAGGCGCCAACTATAGAAAGTTGTAAGAAAAAATGCAACAAGAATGAATAAAAATTTCAACAAATGCTTCCGCTATAGATTAAAATGAATAGAATTTATTATCATATACACAGGTTCATATATGATTCTATCTATATAAATTTCTCTGAAGATCTTCACATTTCATGTGAAATAAACAGTAATAACATGACTTCACAAAAAGAACATGGTTTTTTTAACATGAAATATTTTTCAAGGAGGGAGGAATAATTAATACACATGGCAGCCAGATCAAAATGGTCATAACTGGAGACACATTAAGGCTAAAGCTCAATCAATAAATACATAAGAACACATGAAATCTCTTACAGAATCACACAAAATAAACATAAAATGAGTCATAAATTAAATTATGATACAGAACCAGCAGTCATATACACACAAAAAAAAATGTTTACATAAGAGGGCTTAAGATTGAGAGGTACAGCATTCATGGGAAGGTAAAGTCCCACATATATGAACAGGAACTACTTTAAGTGGGTAGTTCTGTAAGAAATGAAAGATGTGTAGCAGCAATATTTTGCTTTACAAATATCTGATGACAAGTAACGCAAAGATTGATAATTGTCATTTTTTTCTCCTTTTCTTTCAGATAAAAGCAACACTGCAGAATGGGTTCACAAAACAAGATAGATTTAAAATAAAGTTTTAAAAAGTTGAAGTATGTAGTACATTTTTTTCATACACACAAATTTGAGCACTTTGTTTTCACACACAAATTCACATCATTGCACACATTCACATACAAACTCTCTCACTCTCTCTCACAAATGCACACACACACGCACACACACACACACACACACGCAAAAACACATGGACACAAATTCACAATTCTCAATGTCCACCTACAATATTGTTCAGTACTCCATATCTGAATGTAAAGCCTCACGCACTCATAGATGAGACAAACAGTATCACAGGAGGAGGGTTTGCATACATTTACACAAACAAGAAAGCTACATACAAATGAAGTAATCTGAACATGCTGAAAATCTCAGCAATTAACAGCACTTATTAAAAAAACTAATTGAAACTTCCCATACTGTCAACAAGGTGGGTGTAATTTCCTTTCACAAGGACAAAAGTATAAAAGTATTAACACGCGGTAGTACAAAATACCACAAACTGATACAAGTACAGTTGATCATGTGACTTTGCTCTACTTTACACAACTATCTTCATGGACAGAGTGCATAATTTCTCCCACATTCAGTCTTTGTGTCATTTTAAAAAGTACAATGGTTACATTGTCAAACTCATCTCTTGTCCTTGAGGCATGTTCTTTTAAATACATAAGGCAGGACTAGAGAGATTCAGATAAGTAACAGTAATGGTACAGTCCAAGCCCCCAGCAAAACAGGCTTTAAACCATTCCTACAACCTGATATCATAGAACTCCACACACTGTGACCCTTCTATGAGAGTTAATACCTGGTAGTCAATGACAGAAAGCACACATGAGTTACATGTCACAATTATCTCTTCTTTCTCGTGTGAATCAGAGCTTCAGACAGGTTTTAGTTTCAAACAACAGCGGTATCACAACTGGAGCCTTCTCTTCCCATCGCTGGTGACGGCGGACTGGAGGGGCACTTGCACGACCCGTTCGGTGTGGTGGAGAACTGCGGGGGCGGCGTCCCCGGGAAGGGCGGTGGTGGAGTGCTGCTGCTCTCGGCGGAGACGGTGGGCGCCGGGCCCCGCGCCATGGGCAGCAGCAGGGCTCCCCGCTCCATCTGGTTCACCTCCTCGCCACGGTTGTTGAAGTTGGCGCCGGCATTGCTCCGCTGGCGACACATGTACGGGGTGTCCCCGGGAGAAGGAGAATCCCGTCCCTGCAGGCGAGACAAATTGCCATTAAGTGCGATGAAAAGATGACTCCTGAAATCCTGACAAGGAATTTTGAAGGGTTGGATTATTCTTTTCCTCGACGGATTCAGCTATTGATAGTCATGCTGTTTACGACCAAACTAAACACACGCACAAAGAAAACACAAATTGATCAAATAATTTAGAGCATGGATTTAAGCAACATGCTATCGTGCAATTGGATCAAAATCAAACAGTTGAAAAACAAAATCTATGTTGTCAAGCAACATGTGTAGAAAAACACAGAGGGCAAAGAATCTCAAAGAAAAAAAATCACATCATATTGAAACACACAAACAAAATCCACACACTACCCACCCCAGTCTGTGAGTAGAGCCTGGGTGACCCCTGCAAGACAAAGTACTTTCTCAGAAAAAGAGTCACCTCCTCCAATTTTAAATTGAAAAAAAAAAAAAATCTCCATCCATGGCACATTTGTTTTACCCAAAAGAAGTGCTATTCCATATGTTATAATTAAAGACATTTCCTACAGATACAACCGATAAAACAAAAAAAAAGGCCACCAGCTGAAGGTGAGCTGCCCAAACCTGCCTAACAAGCATAAAACGCTTTAAAATATACTCAGGACAGGCTGACAATGAAACTCGGATCTGTTCGGTTTCCAAATACATTTCAAAACAAAAACAAAAAAAAAGAGTGAGATTCTTTGCAGTAAGGATTTGAATACAAAATGCTTACGTGTTTTGAAGGCCCACAGCAAGTGGAGAGAGCACATGGTTTGTCCGTTTTGGGGCAATCCAAGACACAATCTTCAGTCGGACCAGGTTGTACAGTGTCCTCTGCAAACTACAAAACACATGAGATGTAAGTACTCTGCCATTGGAAAAGAAACCGATTCAATAGATTTTGCTACATACATCGCCAATTTCAATGAACTCTGGCTGGATTGTAGTGGAGTGGATTCCTTCGTTGTGGAAGAACTCCTTCACTTTTTCTGCAATCTTCATGTACTCAGATAAGTTGCGCACCCTGGAACATGAATGCTGCTGTAGCAAGGTAACACAAATAAGTGATAAAAGAGAGGGTACTGAATTTAGTTACCTTATATGAGCCGACGCAATAATTCTGTCACCAGCAAGCTGCCAGACATGGAATTCATGCACAGCCAGCACTCCATCCACTTTGTCCAAAAGTCTGCGCTGAATAGCATCAACCTGGATGTGTGTAGGCACAGTTTGCAACAGAATGAGGGCAGATTCCTGGAGCAGTGGCCACACTGCGCGAAGAATTAGAACCACCATGACAATACTGAGGGCAGGATCCATGTAGAACCGGTACTCCCACTCTGTGAGCCACACCACCTGAGAAAAGAAAAAGAGAGCATCACCAAGACGTATTTCATTGTAAAATTGCTATCCAAAAACACAAGATAAATTGTTCCCATACCAGAGCGGATGCAATTACGATAACAGATCCCAGTGCATCAGCCATCACGTGCAGGAAGACACCTCTCATGTTCATTTGAGAAGCAGAACCCTCAGCATGGTGCTCTTCATGACCTTTGTTGTTTATGGCAGCAGCTAATGTTGGTCCGAGCGGAGGATTAAAAGTTTCATCATTCTCATTATCATCTGTGGAGACGAGCTGGGTAAGTCGGGTGTGACTTCGACCAATTCCGCCATGAGAGATGCCTCCATGAGAATGTCCATGGCCACCATGTCCATGTTCTGTAATTCGATCAAAACCAAACAATTAATGGTATGATGGTATTCAAAACAGTTAATTCTGGGTACTTTAGACAAACTTACCATGAAAGAGGCAAAGCCCAACAACATTGACAAGGAGACCAAGAACACCAACCACGACAATCAGACGGGGTTCATGAATGTCCTCAACTTCTATAAATCTAAATTGAATGATGGTTTGATTGATTATTGGATAATTTAAATACAATGACCAACAGCGGAGATGAATTTTGAACTTACCTTTTACATGCTTCAACAGTGATAGAAAAACAAAGAGCAACGAGGAATACTGCATTCACAAGAGCACCCAATACTTCTGCCCTTGCCCATCCAAAAGTGTTTTTGGACCACTTCTTTGGTGACATCTACAATGTAAAGTAAACAATAGCAATTAAAATTAGCATCACAAAATGGCTACAATTGGTACTTAAGACTTTCAAACTAATTTAAAATCATGCAGAAAAAATTAAGTGCATACCTTAACCGATAGGAAGGCTACTACTAAAGCAGCCACATCGCTAAGCATATGAAAACTGTCAGCTACCAATGCCATTGAATTGGTAACATAGCCAACAACTATTTCCACTAAGAAGAAGAAGGTCGTCAACCAAAACATTGAAATGAGACGACATTTTTTACCAGTATAACGCCCCATTTTTAAAAATATACTGAAATCAAAACAAAGGAGATCAGAACAAGTTCAAGTTCCTACATCAGTTTTAAAAAGCAGTTTTTACTTCATTCAAACTAAGATGGAATAACAAAGGGAAACACGAAAAAAAAAACAGGAATGTTTGATTCAGCATGAACAAAGAATTCATTGACTGAGAAATCTATAGTACCATTGCATATGAATTAACACTGTAGTGATGATTCATAAAATGTGAGGTTAAGCCCGAGACAATGAACCATAGTAACTACATGTCAATTTCATTCATAAAATTAGCCCTTAAGGCAAACCCGAATTTTTAAAATTTCACACTTTGTAAATTTATTCTAACAGCCAACTTGCCAACCAGACAGAACAATACTTTCTTTTCATTGATCTAACAATTTCCCAAGTCAATAACCTAACCCCAAGCTCTCGCAGATCGTGTAAATTAATGTGATGTGACGCCAGTTTCGGCCGTAAAGGGAAGTCCGCAGTTGCAAAAGGAGCGATCAAAGCGACTGCAGTAAGATTTCCAACTCCAAAAGTGACAGGGTCTTCTAGAACTCCCTGCGCCGTCTCCCGTGTCTCACCGTTTTTTCTTTCTTCTTCGGGGAACGAGATCAACACGGCATTCTCAGGGGAAATTCCCTCCTTGTCTCTAGCGGTGCGTCGTGTCCAGGGCGTACGAAAGCGTTCAAAGCGTCCGACGGCCTAAACCCGCTGGGCGAGCAGACAGAAAACGCAACCGCGTTTCGAGCCCGCAACTCAACTCGTTCACTTCACTCCACTCACTTCACTCGACTCCACCACCCCACCACCGCTCTCCTCCCCTCCGCGCGCCCGCCGCGCCACCCGTGCGGCGATGAGGTCACGGGTCCAACAAAAGACAGCGGATCCAACGGCACGCGTGCACGCACACACGCACGCACGCACGCACGCACGGAGACGCTGGCGCCGCGCACGCGTACAGTTCAGACTTTTTGGCGCGGGAGCGTGCGGGCCGGAGCCGGGGCCGCGGAGCGAAACCGCGGCGTCTCGCAGCACGGCGCCGAGGACGATAGCGGCGGGGAAGTGCGGAGCACCGCGGAGGGAATCTCGAAAAAGAAACTCCCGGCGGCGGCGAACCCGGCGCAGTGGCCCGCGACGCCCAGGCAGAGCGGCTTGGTACGAGTCAGAGTCAGCTGTTGTCGCGTGGCAGGCCGCGGGCCGCGGGAGTGTCCAGCGGCTCAGCTCGGCGCAGCTCGTCTCGTCTCGGTCGTCGGCCGCGGCAGACGCCAAGAACGCAGTGACGGGCGGCACGGCACGGCACGGGACGGGACGGGACGCGTCGGGGCGGCTGCAGCGACTGCATGCACCAACACCGACCAGCGGGCCAGTGGTCACCGGCGGTCACGTGGAGGCCGGCGGGACGGGAGGGGGTCAGGACGCGGAACGCGATAAGGCCGCCGGCAGCCGCGGCAGCCGGGCGGGAGGCGGCGGGCCTAGGATGCCCGCGCTAGGCTGGCCTAGGCTAGCGCGGCTGAGGCGGGGCGGGGCGTCGGCGGCAGCGGCAGCACAGGCGGCCCGCGCGGACGGCCCGGCCGGTGGTGGTCCGGTGTGGGGCGATGCCGGGCGCAGTCGCACGCGACTGCAGCTGCTGCGACGATGCGGGCGGGGGCCGGGCAGAGGCCGAGGCTGGGGGACGCCGCCGGCGCCGCTGGTCACAGCCACGCGTGCCGCGGGGGGGCTGTCACACGTGCGTGACACGTGCGTGACACGTGCGGACACTGCTGCTCTGCTGCCGCGCCTGCGCACCGCAGCGCAGACAGGGGACAGAACCGGACGCGGCGGGCGGCCGGGCGGGACTGCTGCCGCCGGTGTTCCGTTTTCTCTCTCACGCGGCGGCCTGCATCGACTCTTCGACTTCGCTGACTGCTTCGGCACGGCGGCGGCGGCCACTTGCTCCGTCCTGTCCGCGCGTCCCGGGTCGCGAACGCGAGTGACGGTGGCGCGGCTGCGGCTGCGCGGGGGGGGGGGGGGGCAGTGGGGGGACGGGGCCTGGACGGGGCTGCCGCGGCGCGAACGCCAACGCGGTGGGATGGGACGCCGCGCTGGCCACTTACGCCCCTCCCCGCCCTCGCCGTGCCCCCGTCCTCCCCCGTTCGCACTATCGCCCCCCCCCCCTCTCCTCCCGCTCCTTGGCTATACGTCCAGTCACTTCGGACGGAACTTCCCTCTCCGAACCGCTGCCGGCCGGGCTGCCGCTCTGCTCTGCCCACCTCTGATACTTCATTCCGTCACCTTGAACCCTTCATTGTGGTCTGGGCGCTGCTGGGGGCGGGGGGGGGGGGGCACCAATCCGTGACGTCCACGGCTGGCTGGAGCGGCAAGAATCAGACACTGACCCAGCGCGGTCAGGCGCGGATCCAGACGGGGGTGGCTGGTTTGGGGGGCCAAATAACACTTGCCCCTCCCATTAGGCCCTTAATAGGCGCCAGGAATGCAGGCAAACCCCGACACCCTCTGCCTGAAGGTAGCCGTTCTGGATCTTGAGCGCGCCAAACTTGACGATCCGCAGCGATGTGCGACTTATTGGTCTCAAAATATTTGTGAACCGTCAGAATTTAAGTCTTCGTCAATATTTTAAATACTGTCTGTTATCTCGGTTTTGGCAGTTACCACGTAAGGGAGGCTCGAGATATCGGCTTGTGTAAAAGGTCTATTGACTCCTCCCCCCCCCCCCCCCAGCTGCTCCCGGATCTGACGTCTCAACCCAACTGTTGTAATGTGGGATTGGCGACGCCGGCAAACCCCCGAGCAGGACGCGGGACACTGTCTTACGGACGGACCCCGGCGAAAAGCACGGCGCTTCTGTCTACAGTGCACCTTTCTCTCTCACCCTCTGTCTCTCTCTGTTCGCCGTTAGGTAACCGCCCCGCCTTTGTCGCACTCGCAGGCGGTGCGGCACCGCGTCACACCGCGCCGGCCCGGCCTGCTGGCTACTATTCTGCGGAGCTCCGCTGTTTTGGGCCGTTCTCGTGTTACGTCACGTTTGAGGGGGGGCGGCGCGCAGGCGGAGCACTGTGGCAGTCTGCGCCATGAGGAACGCAAAACGTGAACACTCCTCGAGTGTGCCCGAGTGAGTCGGCGCGGGCAGCGGCAGCGGCAGCACTGCACGCCGGACGAAAAGGGAAGCGCGTAGGAGGTCCAGGGAGGACGGGCGGGCGGGGCGGGGCGGGTACTCGCAGATAAGCTGCTTTGGTCCGCTACAATCTCGTCCAGTTGTGCCGCCGCCGCGCACAAGAGTCTCGCACACAGCCAGTTATTTCCTCGGGCCGGGCCGGCCGGCTGCAGGCTCGACCGCCGGCTGACTCCGAACACTGCTTTCGTAGCGCCGTCTCTGTCGCACTCATGGGGCGCTTCGTTAGAGAGCGAAAGAGAGGTCCGAATCCGAGAAGACGGCGTTGTTCGGGATCGCTATGCAGGCCGACGCCGCCGGGCCGCCCGCCCGAACAACCCCCAGCCCAGCCTTGTCATACCGAGCCGCCCCGCCGCCCGCTACGGGCTGATACCGAAGTCGCTATGTCTCTCTCGCACCGGACGGGACGCCCCATGAGTGCGACAGAGACGGCGCTACGGGGGCTGTGTTCGGAATGAGCAGGCCGGCGGCGGCCCGGGGGCGGGACACCGTAACGCCGCAGGGTGGAGGGACCCGGGGCTCGTGGCGGCGTCCATTTTCAGTGGTCTACTACGGAGACGCCCGAAACGAAAATGGAAAGCGCTGTACGCGCTTTGCGTGTGGCCGCGGCCGCGTGGCTCCCCTGGGGGAGGTCGGTGAGGTGAGGTGGGCGGGGGCCTCCAGGATGTGCGCGGCCAGTGTCGGCACGGCCGGCCGGGCTCCGTCCGCGGCTGCCTCAGGGGCGGTCGCGAGGCCGCGGCTTGGCCCGGCGAATTGGCATGCGGGTGCGGCTGTCCAGTGCGGCGTCCGCAGGCGGGCCTGCCGGCGTGGAAGGGCAGGGCCACGGCGGCCGTGAGCGGGGCCGGCAGCCGGCGGCCGGCAGAGCTGCGTGCGCAGCGCTTTCCTCGCGGGGACTCCTCTCCTTCCCTGTCGGCGGCGCGGCGGCACTTGTGCGCGCACCGGACGGGAAAAGTAGACTCAGAGCGGCTTTGTTGAGCTCGTTGGACCGCGACGGTCTGCCGGGCTCCGTGGGGCCGCGGGGGCCGCGGGGGCCGCGGGGGCCGCGGCGGTGCACCGCCCGAGGCACGGCCCCGCGGCCGTGTTGTGTCAGGCCGCGTAACGGCGGGCCCTCCGGCCTCGGCGGTGACCTTGACGACGACCTTGTCGGCGTGTGCGGTGTCGCCCGGGACGACCGGGGACCGAACGTCCTTTCCTTCCGGTCGCCGCGCGCCGCGTTCGGAGGAAAAAGGAGCCCGCCAGGGCCAGGCGCCGCGCCGACGCGGCGTGGCAGTCAGGGGCGCCGCCGCCGCGCTGTCTCTCTCATTACGTCATGGGGCGGTCGACTGTCATGGCGCTCCGTACACGGTCTCGGTACACGGCTCAGTCTATAGCCATTATGCTCAATACAGGGAAAAGCCGCAAGACGAAACCCCTCTAGAATGCGTCGACCTCGTTCACTCCGTACGGCCAAGAGGAGTCGACCGGCCACCACTAGCAGGATGTGGCGTCCTGCAGGGGTGCGAGTGCGACAGAGAGACGGCGGCAGGGCGGCGCCGACCGGAAGGCCGCTGCCACAACCACCGCAGCCACGAACTCAAGCCCCCCCCCCCCCCCCCGCTACTCTCCTGTACTATCCCGAGCACGGCGACGCCTAGCGCCTGCGAGGACCGGGTTAGGCCAGCCCGCCCGGCGCGCGTGCGTGCCGCGGACGGCGGCTGCCTACCCGGCGGGCGCTTCCAGCCGCAGCCGCAGAGCACCGCTGGCCACGCCGAGCCTGGCCAGCCCAGCGGGCTCAGCAGGCTTTCGCGCTGCTTTCGTGGCTCTTCGGACTCACTCGTCCCCATTAGTGCGAGGGAGACAGAACTGCGAAATGGCAGTGTTGGAAATGAGCATGCCGAGCTGTGTGTGGTGGCGGAGACTCGCGCAGGCCTCTCATGTGTGCCGCCGCCCGAGTGCGTCCAGCCGCGGGGGAGCGAGTCGAGTCCTCGTCCCCGGGCCGCTCGCGCTTGTCTGCGCTTCCGCCCTGCGGTGGCGGATCGTGCGAACGCCGCGCGGACGCCGTGTGGACGAGGTGTGCTGCTGGGGCCCCGGAAGCTCGGCGCCGCTGCGTGCGAGTGCGGCGTACACTACACCACGCAGGCCTCAGATAATTCGATCCCCGGTTTAGACGCGGCGGCGTGCGGCCGGCGGGCTGCGGGAATGCCGGGCCGCGGCTGCCGCGGCCACCGTGCGGGCAGGTCGGTGCGCGGCGGGCACGGTACAGCAGCAGCAGCAGCAGCACCGACTGCTCTGAGTAATGCTCCCGGGCCGGGCTGCCGGCTCCCGAATCTGTATCGCGCCGCCGTGCTGCCGGCGGCATTATTCTCTGCCCCCCTTCCCCTCTCCCGCCCCAGGTCACCTGCCTCTCTCCGTCTGGTGTCGCCGCACACGCCAGACCACGAACACACACACACACACACACACACACACACACGTGTCGAGTCGCGTGAAGTGCCGCTGTTGCCAACTGGGTGAATATAAGCCCAGACCCCGATTACGCGAGAGGCTCGGCCAGGTGGTATCGTCACTCGCAGAAGAATGCGGTGTCGGCGTTGGCCTCCATAGCCGCCGCCGCCGCCGCCGACGACGACGACGACGACGACGACGACGACGGGCACTCGGCTGCCGCGTTTGGAGGACCGGGGACACCGGGGCCGGGAGGTTACAGTAGGCCGGGGTAGAGCCCCGGGGGTACAGTGCACGCGGCACAGAGCCGGCCGGGGAGGGGCACCGGGCACCGGGGTACAGTACGCGGGGTACACTCCGTGCCGCGCCCCGCCAGAAGCCGGAGCCGTCGCCACACTGCAGCAAGCGACAGCAAGGTGAGCCGGTGCTAAGTCACCGCCGCCGTGCAATCCAGGTTTTACGCCGCTCTTCCCCGCCTGCTGTTGTTCTCGTCGTCGTTGTTGTTGTTGTTGTTGTTGTTGTTGTTGGGTTTACCGTCTGCCGGTTCGCGCGCAGCGAGCGGCAGCTCCCCGATTTGTTTTGTCGGTCATATCGCACCCTCGGGCCGCCGGCACTACATGCAGGCGCGGATCCAGAGAGGGGGGAAGGTAATTACCCTCCCCCCCTCACTTCTGGGCCAATGATAGCCGCCTGACATGTAGCCAAGCGCCTAAAGGCAGGCAAAACGCCCCCCCCCCCCCTGGTTCCGCCCCTGACTGCATGCAGGTGGGTGCACTGCCGCCCTTGAAGGCACCTCTATCCGCCACCGCGGACCACCGCCCTGGGAACGACCCGCGGCCACCCGCGGCCGCGACGCCGGCGGGTAACGGTCCGCCCTGCGTCCGGCCGAATTTAGACCTATTAAATGTCTCATTGTCAATGTGGAGCGGCGGCGGCGGCGGCGGCGGCGGCGGCGGCGGCGGCGGCGGCGGCGGCGGCGGCGGCGGCGGCGGCGGCGGCGGCGGCGGCGGCGGCGGCGGCGGCGGCGGCGGCGGCGGCAGCAGCAGCGGCAGCGGCATTGGCGAGCTATGCTGCTCGCGCGGCCCGAGCGGCGGGCCAGATTGGTTGCTTCTTGGCTTGATCGTCTTGTTCTTCTTCTTGACATTCTCCTTCCTCCCGTACCTCTCTCTCCCTCTCCCTTCGTCACTCTGACTTGCCCGGCTCGTTTCAACGGACTCATTCTCCTTACTTCTGACGATCCGCCCGCGGCAGAAGAAAGAGGCGAGGCGAGGCGAGCGAAAGGTTCGCACAGCCGAGATAAGGGCCGATGACCTGCCGTGAAAAGGATCCGTCTGCATCAGGCGGCGGCGCTGCCGGCGCTGCTGGCGCTGCTGGCGGCCGCGGACCGCACCACATCCCCTGCGCGTGCCCTGCAATGCCCTGCAGCAAAGCCATTCCCAACACACTGTCTTCTCGCCCCCCCCCCCCCCTCTCTCTCTCTCTCTCTCTCTCTCTCTCTCGCTCGCTCTCTTGTAAAGCACCCCACGAGTGCGACAGAGGCAGCGCTGCGAGGGCAGTGTTCGGAACCAGCCCCAGCGCTGCAGCGCCCTGCAGCGCCCTGCAGCCCTGAGCCAAGGCTGGACTTGGGCTGCGAGCCCTCGGCTCGGTCGGGCAGTCCCGGCGGCCGGGCATAACCAGCACGAGAGCTACCCGCAGATAAACAGACGGAAACACATGTCTGTTTGTGTGTGTTCACAAACATCATAACCGAAAATTGCCCCCCCCCCCCCCCGCAAAAAGAAACAAATACATACACCGGAATTTTGCAGTTCTCAATTCATTTATTGATCGGTCTGTTGCCATCAAAGTGCCGCCATCGTCATGGTGCGAAAATTGAGTAATAAACTGGAGAGTTGTGCCCGAAAGCGAATATTGCATCGTTATACGCAGCACGGCAGGGTAGGCCTTCGCGTCGTTAGAGGAGGTGATGGCAATGGCAGTGTGTCGGGGCCGCGACCTGCCATCACTGGCATGGGAGGAGGAGGAGGAGGGGGAGGGGGATGGGGGGGGGGAGGAGGCGACGCGCACCGGTACGTACCACTCTCAACGGGTTCGACAGCGAGGCGACAAAGTATTGGAGCCACCAGGGCAGGCCGGCCGCCGCGGGCAGCAGCGGGGGGCACGGCGCGCCGCGGCCGCTGCTCCGCTATCACACCGCTGATGGTTATCAGATCGGGGCAGAGCGGCGCGAACTGGCCGCGAACACCCACGCGCCAATCCAGGCGCGGCGAGCGGCAGCCACCCGGCCGGGAGAGGGAGAGAGAGAGAGAGACACGAAGAGACAGACAGAGAGAGACAGAGACAGACAGAGAGAGACAGGCAGAGAGAGAGAGAGAGAGAGAGAGAGAGAGAGAGAGGGGGGAGGGGGAGAGAGGCAGATAGACAGACAGACAGATAGACAGACGGACAGACAGACAGACAGAGAAGTGTTGGGAGTTGGCGGTGCTCAGAACCCGACGAAGAGTCTTCGCCACCCGAAACAAGAAGGACGTCTGAATTTGTCAGAATATTGGTCCCCCCTTCTGCGTCGCTCTTCAGACGCACCTCGGCTCCAAATCGGACATCACTCATCACTCATACCACTCCGTGACGGAACTCGTATACTTCTCAGACAATTCGGACTGATGAAAGTGAGACGGATGCCATTATGATGTCATGGAGATTTAAGACAAACGTCAGAGGGGGGCCCAATATGCAGACACAACCCGGACGTCCTCTTCGCTTCGGGCAGGAGGCCCGACAGCCGCCGATAGCTGACTTTGTCGCCGTGGAGGTGGAGCACGACGCGTTTCCAGCGGGGCTGATTCCGATAAGGGTCGTTTCGTCGCTCCGTCTCTCTCTCTCGCTCCCCTAAAGGACCCACCATGAGTGCGACAGACACGGGGCGAGAACGAGCCTGCAGAGGCAGCGCCGCGGCGAGGGGCGTGGCGTCCTGCCGCCCGGCACGGGGCGCGGAGGGGAGGCCGCTGTCCTCGCTGTTTTGGCGGGCGGCCCTGGCTGGGAGAGCCCTGCGGTGCCCTGCGGAGCCCTGCGGTGCCTTGCGGCCGCCTCTGTGCCGCTGTCCGCCGCGCCCCTCCGGATCACAACAGACTGCCATGTTTTCCCGGTTTTCCGCAACACCGCGCTGCGGCCGGCGACCGTTGTCGGGCGGGTGGTGTTTGCCGCGGTGCCTCAGCCGGCCGGCAGCCAGCAGGCCGACGAGTGCTCTATCTGCCCCGCACTCGTGGGTAGTCTTGTGTGGAGTGAGTGAGAAAGCGCTACGAGCTAGGCACTTCATGGAAGCGGCCAATGCCATGGAGGGTGAAGGGTGGGTGGGTGGGTGGTTTGGGGGAGCCTTATGGAGTCAGGCTACTCCACTGTGGTGGTGTGGGGCTGGGGGCCTGCAGAGGCGTGAGGCTCGGGCGCGGCCCCTCCCCGCCGGCCGGCCACATTCCATCCAGGCGGGGCGCCTCGCACTCAACACCGCGACGCCTGTGTACGCCGAGTGTCATTGGGCTCCGATGACCTGCCGCTCCGTGCCGTCTGCTAGGCGACCTGCACAACAGCGCGGGCCGGGCGCCAGAATGCGGCCTCCCTCTCCCCCGGCTGCCCCCGGCTGCCCCGGCACCAGCGGCATCGCGGCGGCCGTGCCGGGTGCCGGGCCGGGTGCCGGCAGGGCGCCTGGCCGGTCGCCGCCCGACTGCCTCCGACGGCCGAGGAGATAAGTGACCGCGTCTGATAAAGAGATTAGGTATATTTGAAGCTTGTTTAGGGGTGTCGTCACTCGAAAACAAAGGTGGCGAAGGCCGGCGCGTCGGCGGCGGCGGGAGAAAGCGAAAGGCTGTCATGTCGCCGAGCCGTCGGATCGGGAGGGAGGACGGCCCCGCAGCTCAGCAGCCCCGCAGCCCCGCAGCTCAGCAGCCCCGCAGCCTTCCAGCCCCGCAGCCCCGCAGCCTCCCAGCCCCGCAGCCCCGCACCCTCGCAGCGAGCACAAGAACGCGTGCCGCGCCACCGAGGACGGGGGGGCCGCGGGCCGCACGCAGGCAGGCGATTCCGAAACGCCGCGCGTCGCCACGGCTAGGCAAGCCCGCAGAGCACAAGTGGCACAAGCTCCGTCTATCTCTGTCTAGTCTCACACGTCCGGTCAAGTCAGGAAGAGGCGACGCGACGGGCGGTGATAGTGGTGCGCTGCGGAGTCGTCTATCCGCCTAGAGAAAGCGCAGCGTTTCTGAATCGCCTGGTTAGTAGGAGAGCCCGAAATACGGCGGAAGCGAGAGGAAGTAAGAACGAGTAAGAAGAGCGCAGGAGATAGTGGTGTGAAACTGCGTGTCCGGCTGGTCCTGGCATGCGCTTCTCAAAATGGCGTCGCTTGGTTTCCGTCGGTGGAAACCTCGCCGGTTTCTCCTGCTTTCTCGAGCGTTCTCCCCTCGCTGGTGCATCTCATTCTGCCGCCCCGGAGCGCTCCATCGGCCGGCGCGGGGCGCCCTCCCTCCCTCCCTCCCTCCCTCCCTCCCTCCCTCCCTCCCGGGCGGAGGACGTCCTCGATTCATTATGAATCGCCGCCGGTGCCCTGATTAAACATCGCGGCAGAAGCTCCGCGCGGTCAGTACCCCCCGCGGGGGCGGTGTATGTGTGTGTGTGTCTCTGTGTGTGTGTGGTCAAGACGTTTGAGGACGTTACGTGATTCGTGGCCGCCAGGGGCGCCTACACTTTTTGAGAACGGTTCCTTTGAACTGTTGAAACTTCGACACTTAGGCAACCGGCAATACATTTCCTCCTCAAAAAGCGGGACATTGCCTCCCTCCCCCCCTCAAGTCGATCCTGGATCCGACCTTGTGGTAATCCGCCTTTAAGCCTCCTTTGTACCCTCCCCCTCATTTCCCCCTCCCCTTTCTCCTTCTCTGCTTCCTATACACTTTTCCCATTTTTGTCGCCCTCATTTTAAAATTCACGGTGCGGCGGGCGCCCCTGGTGGTGCTGGTGGCCGTCCACACACTGCGCACAGCACGGCGTGGACCGGCGCGCGGCCCGCGGCCCGCGCAAAACGGAGGCCGCATGCCGAGGCCCGAATTATACTGCCACAATGTTATCAGCCGTGCGGCGCGGCGCGGCACGGCCCTCCTAGGCAGGCGGGAGGCGGGCCCGGGCGGGGCGGGCGGCCGCCGGCACGTAAGAGCCCCGCTGCCCCGGCCGCCCGCCGCCCGCCGCGGCCCGGCAGATCGATAGCCCGCGAGATGAATGCTCCTCGGCTCGGACCCGGCCGCATCGGCGCCATGCCATTCCATTATCAGTAGCGAATCTCGAGTGCGGCCACGTGCTAAGTGCGACACGATCCGATACTCGGCGCCCGGCGGCACGGCGGCACGGCGGCGCTGACAATTAATTTGGGAAGGCACGGCCGCGGCCACTGTTCGGATCCGGCCAGCGCATTGCCTCGAGGCGCCTCGGGCGGGACTTGACTCTCGCGGTGGTGATGCGGTTCGCCGGGAAACGTCACCGGCCGGGCAGGCAGCCGAGCCGGAGGCGGCAGGGCGTTACTCAGGTGCGACACTTTCTTGAGGAAACGACACGAATTAGAGGCGACCCGAACTGTTTAGCCGATGAGGCGGCACAGCGGGGTCGGTAGCCGCGGGGTTCTGCCGCTCCTGCGCACGGCAGCAGCGGATGGCGGCAGGCGCAGCGGCCGCGGCATTCTCAGGCCGGTGGAGATGAGGTGACACGGTTCGGGCGCGACGATTGTTCTGACCTCTCATGACCGCGAGCGGCGCTCGCCAAGCAGCGAACCAGCGAACCTGGCCGCAAGCTGTGAGGCTCCCGACTGCGGCCTGCCGCGCGGGGCGGGGCGGGGCGGACGCAGCGCTGCCCGCGAGCAGCGCCCGCCGAGCGGAGGGTAGGCCACCCATCCGACACCTCGGCGTGCGGCCCGGACCGCGGAGACCGGGACCGATATACCGCCAAAACTTAGTCCCGGCGTGGACACAGAGTGCAGGGTCAGGGGGCTTCGGCAGACGCGGGCCCAAAGAAAGGGAAAGGGGGCCAAAGGACGACCCCCCCCCCCCCGCCCCTCAACAGCCGCCTGAAATGTAAGCAAACCGCAGCGCTTTCCGCTTAAAGGTAGGCTAAAAGCGGTACATTGCCTCCCCTCCCCCCTTCGAGCCGCTCCTGGATCTGCCCCTGTACTTCAGCACTCGCTCCATCTCGTCTCGCACAATGAGTTCCGCGAGTATCGCGAGCGCGAGGGCCAACGTGACCGATTCTGAACGAGTTCCGGTCTCTGCACCACAACCGCCTGCCTGCACTGGATGGGTCACAAACTTCGGCCCCTCCCCCCCCCCTCCCCGCGTGCGCGGCACACGCGCGCCCCCACTCGGGGCGGGGAGTCAGGCACGTGAGCCCGGCGGTCCTCTCTGGCCTTCCCTCCCCGCGTGCGCCGCCGTGTTGTGTGGCACGCGTCCAGGTACGTGCCGCGCCCGTGTCGTCACGTGACCCCGGCCCTGAGCACCGTGCCCCCCCCCCCTCCCCCCGAGCGTCACGCAGGAGGTACCCCGCGCTCGAGCCCACAGCCACCTCCTCCCCACTTCAGCAGACGTTTAAGCCAAGAAGCGATGTCATGTAATTTTTGAACGTTCCCCAATCTTCGCTAATTTTGCAGCCGCACCTAAGGGGTTCTGTTCAAAGTGGAGGCGATGGGGAAATTTTTATGCAATGCAGTGGTATAGTAAAAGATAAAATTTATTCTTTTTTTTTCTTTTGTTTATCAATTGATCACAGCCATGGCAGTGCCTAGGAACCATACTTTACATAGGATGTTTTTGGTATTTGTAAATGTCTTCTAGGTCAAAAATTGTGGCAAAATCTGATAACAAGGCACCATCTAGGTAAAATTTTGCTGATGAATTGTCAATCTTTTCCAAGGGCACAAATAAATAAATAAATAAACCTAATAATGTTACACAGCCCCAACATCACTCAATGGCCATACTTTGTACAAAATTCTTCCGACTATTAAGCCTTGGGGCACAGGACCATAAACCCTGCTGTCTTTGGAAACACTTGCGTTATCACCCTCCAACCACATATGTCCTTCGGGAATCTAGAAATAGAAGATAGTGAAATGTCAGAAACGAAATCTCGTCACTTACTGAATCCAATGAAGCCTATTGCAATTTAAATTAGAACACAGCGCAGTACAATCAGACCTTGGAAAGTGAGAGGAAGCCAAAGTGTTTGACATCTCCAGGTAATCCCGCTAATCTTTTCACAACATATTCATTAGGATCAGATGGGGATCTTGCAACTAATATGTTACCGTAGGAAACGTTTCTAGGGTATCTCTCTCCAATGACAAAATCCCCTGTATGGAATGTTGGTTCCATTGACTGACCTTCAAGCTGTAACAAAAAGAAACAAGCTCTTTACCAATATAATTCATGCACTAAATCTATATTTCCAGCTAAACTAGATTACAGAGAGATGTAGGAAAGTAAAACTCTGTTGACAGAAATTATTTCAAATGAAACACAAAATTAGTGACTGAAACAGGGAACACCTGTGCTTAGAAAATCGGAAATTCTAAAAATATCAATGAAAACAGGAGGGGAATTGGGCAGACAAACATATTAAATGACAACAGTAACCTACAAAGTCTTGTCACCAAGATGAAAGGGAACAAAATATCTCTTTGTGACATCTTACCTTTACCAGAAAGTAAAAGTAATCGTTAAAAACGCGAACGGTACAACCAAAGCCAACTACTTTAGCCAGCGTCCCACAATAACTTCGCAACCTGCTTTTCATGGTCAAGTGCAAAAGTGTTGTTGTGCGTTGAGGTTAAATACCTACGCCCCTCCCGCCCGCGACAACCTCCCGCCGTGTGCCGCACTCCAATTTCTCATTCCACGGGTTGTAGCCTCGCATACGCCACTGTGGGTGTGGCGGTATCGTTTGTCAAGATCTAGGCTAGGTTCTCGAGTACTGTTGTGATTTCTTTGTGTGAGGTCCGTGATTTATTTACGTATACCTATAAATTACGTATCACAATGTCAGAAGGAAATATATTTTCGCGCGAATCTGCTCGAGGTATGATTGTCAAAGACTTTCATTCAACATTCAATCCTCTAAAAACATAACCCTTGGATGCTGCCCTCTTTCCTTTAGAAATCATCTTGCAACACCCTCTCCTTGGTTTGCTCAGAAAGCAAGTAGCAATTTTTGGTATTAAAGACGGCAATACTACAATTTTATGTTTCAGCTGCGCTTAACGGCATCCTTAAGGTGATAGATCAAGCTGAGAATGTAACAAGAATCCGAGAGGCAAGAGAGAATGCTGGAAACGACATGATAAAGCGTATGCAGTATGTCTTTCCTATAGTTATGATGCTTCAAATGGATGTGATCAAGGAGTATGGATTCTCAGAGGGAAGGCATGGTAAGCACTTACCCTTGGAATATTTTTTTTTCTTGCTTATCTATATTTCAAAATATATTTTATTTCTTAAACTTTCAGGTATCATTCAGTTTACTCAACTTGTACGAACATTGGAACGAGAAGATCCAGAAATTGCACAGCTACATAGCAGAGTCAGAGCACATTTTCTTCCTGAAATCCCTTCCAGTTCTGGTGCATCTTTATAACATGTCTAATAGTTAATGCCTTACTAGAATGTAGTGCGAAATCTGCCAATCTGTCTTAACTGTATTTTTTCTATTTATTCTCTTTTTGTGTGTGCATACTAACATGCCATGTATTTGTATTTTATGTTTTATTAAGTTTTAAGATGTTTCATTGTTCAGTTACGTATAAGATTGTTTGGATACATTTTTTTAAAATCTTGATGTCAGATGTAGATTGAAGATGTTTAACTAACGATGTTGACACTATTGCCAATGATTTTATGTGATTTTGTGTTCTATTTTTAATAATTTGTGATGAAAAAAATTACTATTAAAGTTGACCATTACAACCATTCATCACGTGACCACTATCCTAAGAAATGAATCACAACCATTCCACTGATGTGAGCAAGAATGGAGTTGAATCTAATTTGGCCACAGAAGACCGTTGGTTTCATATTTGTTCTACTTTTTAATTGAAAATCATAAGCCTCAAGCTGTGGAGGGGTTGGTTTTGCCAGCTTTTGCAGCTGAGAGAGGGAAGTCTAGCGGTAGCGGCGCCATCTGGCGGCCGGGATCACACCTCTGGACCGGGAGGCCTTCCTTGAGGGCAGATGAAATTTTGAGATTTTACCTGAGGGGGAGAACTACGTTTACCAATTCTATTTGGACGCGCTCAGAGCCGCAGTTTTACGGGAAAAATGGCAGGGCATGGCTCGGCGGTGCAGGGGGAGGGAATTCCACTAGGCGAGAGGTGTGCAATGCGAGCTGCCTACCGTCTAGGCGCCAGTGTGCTTCGGATGTGTGCGGATATATAGAGCGAGGAAGGTACACATCACATTCCTGTTACCTTGTCACCGGCCGGACTAAGAAGCCCGCGTCGTCCGCTTAGAAGTTCGAACCGTCGTCGTCGATCAACTGTCATTTGTTTTGGGGTGGGCGCGCGAGAGGCGGCCCCCGACCCCACACACACACACACACACACACGGGGGGGGGGGGGGCGGACTGCTGTGTCTGCGAGAGCGAGTGCTCGGGGCCTCATCCGTATGTCCACCACGGCCAAGGCCAGAGGCGGGTTGAAGCTGCGTCCGAGTAGGGCACTATCTTTATCTGGCGTGTAAGAGGTGTTGCCGGTGCCTCGCAGTGCCTCGGACGCCCCCTCCGCGACGCGGCGGCGGCTCGTCCCAACCCGTCCCACTCCGCGTCCAGTGCCGGCGTAGCCTTCACACTCGGCTCGCAGTGCCACCGCGGTCAGATCCGAGGTCGGGTGGCGGGGACCGCAGGGGACCGGACGCTGACACGATGGTGACCAAGCCGACGCAGAGGGAGGAGGGCAGCGGCGGCGGCCTCGACGCCCTGCTCGAGCACGTCCTCATCCACTACCGCTGGGTGTTCGTCATCCTGCTGCTGCCCGTCTCCGTCGTGTACGACGCCCTGCTCTTCGCCCGCAGCTGGCTCGTGTTCCAGCTCAGCTCGGCGCCGCACAAGCACGCCAGCAAGGTGGCGGCCGTGGCCGAGCAGGTGAGGCGGTGGCGCGCCGAGGGCGGCCGCGAGCCCATGTGCACCGCGCGCCCGGGCTGGCAGACCATGTCCTTCCGCCACGCCAAGTACAAGAAGACCATGTTCACCGTCAACCTCAACCTGGTGGACATCCTGGAGCTGGACGCGGAGAAGAGGACGGTGCGCGTCGAGCCCCTGGTCACCATGGGCCAGCTGACAGCCATGCTGGACCCGCTGGGCTGGACGCTGCCCTTTGTGCCCGAGCTGGACGACCTGACGGTGGGCGGACTGGTCATGGGCACCGGCGTGGAGACCAGCTCCCACAAGTACGGCCTGTTCCAGCACATCTGCGTCGCCTACGAGCTGGCGCTCGCCGACGGCAGCATCGTGCAGGTCACCAAGGTAACGTCCGGGCACTGCGGGGAACAAGAGCGGCGCGATGGGAGACGTCAACGATCTACTTCACTGAGTTTCCCCTCCCTCATTCCCCAGGAGAGCGACCCAGACCTGTTCTACGCCGTGCCGTGGTCCTACGGCACGCTAGGCTTCCTGACTGCCGTGGAAATACAAATCGTGCCAGCCCTGAGGTAGGTGGCCCCAACAAAAACCTTGCCTCAGGTGAGGCTCGAGCTCACAACCCCGGCATCGCTCACGACTTTAATGTCTGAAAGTACCGTGCGCTAACCGATTGCGCCACCGGGGCGACCGCCGGGACCGGAGGTCGGCTCGTGGTGTCAACTGGGGGGACGCAGGGGCGGGCATGGCTCCAGCAGGCAGCGGAAGCCCGGCCCCGGGGTCCGCAAAGGCCCGCCCACTAAGCCCGGCTGTCCAACTTCACGGCCTCAACGCTCTGTTCCAGGTTTGTGAAGCTGCAGTACGAGCCGGTGCGGTCGCTGGACGAGGCCGCGTCCGTCATCAAAAGGCAGATCGGTCTCCCCGAAGGCAACGAGTTCGTGGAGGCGCTCATGTTTAGTAAGGACGAGGGCGTCGTCATGACCGGCAACATGGTGTCCTGCGCGGACAGGGGAAAGGTAACGCACGATAGGAAACGTGAGAAAAAAAATGGGAAAGAAACGCAGAGATCGCTGTCGGAGGCGCTTTCGAATTCTGGCCGCATGCTGATTCGCTGCCGACGCATGACATTACCCCGTCACTTTCAGCTGAATGAGATCGGGCGCAGCTACAAGCCGTGGTTCTTCGAGCACGTGCGCTCCTTCCTGACGACCGGGCCGGCCGTCGAGTACATCCCCCTGCGCGACTACCAGCACAGGCACTCGCGGTCGCTCTTCTGGGAGATTAAGGCAAGACCGTCGGAAGCCATCGGCAGTGCACGCCGCAAGAAAAAAAAATGGGATTCAGGCGTGTTTGTCAATCCTCTGAATGAATGTTTGTCAGTCCTCTGAATGAAGCATCTGGACGCGGGCTTGATTTTAGCAATTGGAGCAAGAATGAACATAGTTGACAATATACCAGGTGATTTAGAAGCCGCACATTCTCTATGGATAGGCAATGCCGCAACGCAGTCTCCGTTTTTTTTTTTTTTGGGGGGGGGGGGGGTCCGGCCGGGCGCGTGATACAAAAAGAGACGGGGATAGTGCTCTGCGGGCTTGCCTAACTAAGAGAATGCACGGCGTTTCTGCATGACCAAGTATTTTGAGTGGATGCAGGTGTAGGCGAGCTCGTGCAAAACAAATATGCAAGACCTGTCTGTATCTCAGGGTTCATACAGAAATGGCCCGGATCGCCTGGGGCTGAGAGAGAAGACCACGAATTCTGAATCCCATTTTAGATTGTGTTACCCAATATTCAGTCATTTTTAGGGCCCTACTTACCGAGGATCGAACCTACGATTTTGTCACGCTGTCTTCTCGCAGGAAATCATCCCGTTCGGCAACAACCCCGTGTTCCGGTACCTGTTCGGCTGGATGACGCCCCCCAAGGTGTCGCTGCTCAAGCTGACCCAGACCAAGGCCGTGAAGACGCTGTACGAGAACAACCACATCATCCAGGACATGCTGGTGCCCATCGACACGCTCAAAGACGCAGTCCTCTTCTTCGACAAAGAAGTTGAGGTCAGTTGCACTCTGCCGCTATACATGAATTATTTTTTTTGTTTCCGTGCCTCTTTTTGTTTTTGAGAGGCCCGTGCCCGACTTCTTGATTTGATAATTGGTTCGACCGCCAGACTACAGTTATCTTATCTTGAAATCGGTACATGCGTACTTGACCACCAGTGCAGAGCACGCACTGATTTTTTTTCTGATTTTCTTAATTTTTTTTAATGGCAGGATGGTATTGGAGAACTAATTTTCTAACCCGTATTTGACCACCAGTGCATTGCACGCACTCATTTTTTCTGTTTTTGTTTTTTAATACAAATTTTTGTTTTGTTTGTGGCGGGTTGGTATCGGATGAGTAATTTCTGCCGGCGGCTCTGCAGGTGTACCCGCTGTGGCTGTGCCCGTTCCGCCTGCCCAGCGAGCCCGGCATGTTGCGCGTGCCCGCCGACGCCATGTACATCGACATCGGCGTCTACGGGGTCCCTAAGAGGCCGGGCTTCGACCCAAAGCAGACGACGAGGCGCATCGAGGCGTTCGTCGCCAAGGCCAAGGGGTGAGCGATGAGTTTGTACTGGCTTAGAGCTGAGGCCACCTGCGTCCACCTGCATCCACCTGAGCCCCCGTATCCACCTGAGTCCCCGCGTCCACCTGCGCTCACCTATGATGCGTCATCCCCGTGTCCATCCGAGTCCAACTGATCCCAGTGGACACAGGGCGTTGCAATGGCCGTGTCTACGGACCCGGAGAGCGTCCGGAACTGCCACCTGTGTGCATAGCACTGGGAAGGTATATGGAGAGGGACAGTGACAGGCGACCGTTTCGGATGCGCTTCGAAGGCCCGGCCATTGCCACGCTCTGCCCGCTGTGCCCCTTCATGCACAGCCGCGGCCGTGGTCGCTGGCGGTGCGGGCCCTTCGGCCTCAGATAGTGTCGGGTCGGGTCGGGCCGGGCTTCGGAGGTGGCCCAGCGATAGCTTTCTGGGAAAGGACTCGCCGCCAAGCTGGCGGCGCTAGCGGCAGCTGCCGTGTCCACCGCCGTCGTCTTGCGGCCTGCGGTGCCCGCGGTGCCTACAGGCGGACACCGCCGGGGCACACTTGTGCGGACTTTGTGTCCACCGGCCTAGGCCTGAGGGGCTGTTGACAAATGCCGCCATGCTCGTCGTGATAGTCCCAGCCTGGATGGGCCACGCACCCCGTTCTTTTCCGTAAGTAGGCAACCCATATTGAAGCTGCTAGCGGCAGTCGAGTGGTGAGGCGCGGGGCAGGCTGCGTTACACGGCCCCGCCTCACCTCGCACATACAAAACTACTTACGGAAAAGAACGGGGTGCGTTATGCATGGGAAGGTTAAGTTTAGGTTGGCCCCGAGACGGGGATAACAAAATTGAACCGAAAAGCGCGACGCCACTCACGGGCGGCCCCTAATCGGCACCCCGCCCTCTGCTCCAGGTTCCAGATGCTGTACGCGGACACCTACACGACCAAGGAGGAGTTCCGCAGCATGTTCGACCACACGCTGTACGACAAGATGCGGGCGCGGCTCAAGTGCGACCGCGCCTTCCCCGAGGTGTACGACAAGGTGTGCCGCAAGGCACGAGAGTAGACTGAAACCCAAAGACTGTAGGTAGTGCTGTGCTGTCTCGCTGTAAATATAATAAGTTTAATAAATCTGTGTGTGAACCTCGCGCTGTCGTCGGTGCGACTCGGTGCTCCTGTCCACGCTCTCCCGGCCGCTCCCGGCATTCCCGGGCTGTGGCCCCGATACCGAAGATAAGGCGCCTCTGCCGCCCAAGTCCTCGTGCACTGAGGCCCCCGCATGCCCCACACACTCCTCTAACAACACGTATGCTTATTTCACGCAGCGTACTTTCGCGCTTGACAGAGTTTCTTTGTGTCAAACATGTGTGATATCAGGTGGTGTTGTGCATGATTTGGAGCGGATGGATCGAGACCCTCCGCCTGACGGTGACCTGGTCTCACACGCCCACACTCACAGAGCGGATTCAAGACTTCAACTTTATTCCCATGACGGAGAGGAACAGGACTGCTGCCAGCGGCCACCTCGGGGCCGCGGGGGCCGCGGAGGCCGCGGACCGTACGTGCTGGGGTGGCCGCTCCGCTTCCGCCTCCGTAGGGGCGGCCGGCGGCGCCGGGGCCGCGGCCGCGGCGGGCTTCTGCTCCTCGGGGGTGGGCGCCGGTGGGGGCGGGGGAGGGCAGGTCACGCTGCCGCCGCCGCCACCGCCGCCGCCACCGCCGCCGCCGCCGCACTCGCTGGCCGAGAAGAAGGCGGCCAGGAGGTCGTTGATGGGGTCCACGGGCGGCGCCAGGTCGCAGACGCTGTAGGCGGCCTCGGGGTCGTGGCCGGGCGGGGCCGTCACGACTGGGGCGGGGTTGATGGCGGCGGCCAGCGCGCCGCACTTGGACATGCGGAGCATCGCCAGGTAGCAGAGCTCGCGGGGGTCCTTGGCGCCGTGCGGGGCCCCGTGCTCCTCGCCCGGCGGGGGCTGCGTCGGCGCCACTAGCAGCTCCGACAGGTCCACCAGGTGCTCCAGGCGCGGCGACGCCGTCGAGTGCTGCACGCACCGCCAGAACCGCATCGCGTCCCAGCAGGCCGCGTGCGACACGATGTCTGCGGGGCACAGAGAGGCGCGGGTTCGAGCACCGGCGGCGGCATGGCTTTGTGGGGCAGGAGAGTGTTGCCAGAAAGGTTGACCAGAAGTAGACAAAATCGCGCAGGTGTAGATCGTGACCTTGCGTCCAACACCTTGTCACGACTGTAAATAGTGGGAAGGCGCAGGGAGGCCAAAAGGGGGGGGGGGGGGGCTTTCGACCAAAACATGTACACATATTTTTTTGTAATTATTTTGAGGGAATTTCCCGGAGAGCAACCCATATTTGTTTTAAATTTTGAACTTTTGAATAATCTTATCCGGTCAGAACGTTGAATTGGGTGCATTTTTGTGGCTTCTATGATCGGATTTCACAGAATTTCTGAATGTGATTTCACGAATTATTGCCTCCCTCCAGGCACGTAGCTGGTCGGAATTTTCGGAGGGGTCAGGTCACACTTCTTGCCTACTTACAGGCTGAGTGGCATGCCGGTTGCCTACTTTTCAGGCGGCATTCTAACCTGCCCGCCTCCCTTAGGCACAATCTCTTTCTGTCTGCCTCTCTGGCACCACCGGACGGGAGGGCGCCGCGTACTTACTGGCCATGAGGCCCTCGAAGCACAGCTTGGTGTTGACCGCCTCCAGGCCGCGCATCCAGAAGTCGAAGTTCTCGCGACCGGCGCGGAGCGTGCAGCCGCTGTCGACGACCTCCGACGAGCAGCGCAGGGCGTCCTCCAGCACCCTGGAAGCGAAGGCGTCATCGTGACCGGTGCTCGAACCCCACGGACTCCACCGCCGCAGCCCGGCGCAGCCCGGCGCACCCACCGGCACAGCTCGGTGGCGTTCTGCCGCCGGCACTGCTGGGCCTGCGCCCGCGCGCTCCTCGGGTCCAGCAGGCACTCCACGCTGGCGGCCACGTCCCCCCAGCAGGTGTCGGCCATGGCACGCTCGCAGGGGACGTCCTCCACGTCGTCGCTCTCGCCGCCGGCCCCCCCGCGGGGTCGCCGTCCTGCGCCTGTGGGCACGCGGTCCCGGAGTTCAGATTAACATTGATTGTATAAAAAACCATCACAGAAAAGAAGGGGGCTGGCTTTGTGCGTGCTGCCCACGGTTTGACGTGGCCGCGGACGCGGTCTTGTCCCTGGCGGCGGGCGACAAAGCTGGCCAGACGTGCCCCGCCGTCTGACCGCCGGAACAAAATAGAGCTATACACTTTGGGGCGCGGTGGCCACTCGCGGCGCCTGCTGGGTATGCAACTCCTCGTGCGGCCCCGCCGGTCCGCCTGCCCCGCCGGCGTCTGCCGGCAGCCCCGCGCCGCGACAGTTGGGTCCGTGGCCCGCGACTTCTCGCGGCCGGTCTGGGACTTCCCGAGGCACTTGGCGAGGCTGATGAGCTCTGAGCTGCTGCCGCCGCTGCCGCTGCTTACCGGCGCCGGGGTGCACGGCCAGCGCCGCGACCAGCAGGGTGAGGGCGGCGAGGGCGGCCATGGTTCCGGCCTCCGTCGCCTGTCGCCTGTCGCGCGCGTGTCGTGTCGTGTGCGCGTGGCACTGCTCCGGTCCGGCACTGCAGGCCCTGCAGGCACCGCTGTGCTGCAGCCACTGGGAGTATGCGCTGCGAAGGGCTCGGCCGGCGGCCCGCGGCTCTGGGCCGCAAGCTGCTGGCTGCAGGGGTTGCCGCGCGGCGTGCGGGGCGCAATCGGAGGAAGTGGGCAGCTGGGAGGAAGGCGGTATCACTGCGCGCCGGGGGAGGGAGTGCGGCGCTGGGGCTGAGCCGGCCCGCAAGTGCACGGAGAAAAACAATTGTCGCCGGTCACAACAACATCTTCTTAAACTGATTTTCAGATCAGCCGTGAACGTTGGTTATGAGAATTGAGATAGAGAAAATGTTAATTGCGGGCACTAAATTAATTTTCTGGTTCATATTTTTCTTCGGAGGGGGGAGGGGAAGAACCTTTATCTTTGCTGGTGGAGACAATACGTAGTCCCCCTCAAACCCCACCCCCTGACGAAATTTCTGTTCATTCAACGGAAATAAGTCGACTGAAAATCACTTTCTGTTTCGCGTCGGCTGCAGCAGCAGCGGCGCACGCGTGCCTCTGGCCTCCGCAGTACAGGCTGCGGCCCCGCTGCTCTGCCCCGCTCGGCGTCTGGAAGGGCCGGGCGGGCCAGCATCAGGCCGGGACGCTGCGTCCTGCGTCCAGTGTGTCCGCCGGTGCCTGCGGCCTGCATCACGGCACAGGAAGTTGACCCCTATAGCCCCCGGACCGGGCCCTAGACAGGCTGTTGTGCTAGGCGGGCCGGGCCGGGGCCCCGCCGCCGCCCCCGCGTGCTGTGCGTTAGCGTTAGCGTTAACAAGGCCGCGGCGGCTGGCTGCGGGCCGCCCTGATGTGGGTCATGTGCGTGTGCCGCCCCCATAACCGTAGCGGCCGCACCGCGGCTCGCCTCTGATCGCGATGTTCTCATCGAAAGCGGCGAAGGCTGCGCAAGCGGGGCAACGGACAGAGCAGCGCTATTTATGTCATCGGCACGTAACTCTTCCCGTGACGGCCGCGATACATGGGACGTCCGGTGCGACACCGGAAGCTGCATTTTTACCTTGGCCCACTTCCTATATTTTTATAAGCCCCGCTGAGTGGGCGCGCGATTTCAAACCGGCGTAACCCTTATGTCATGTCATGTCATGTCATGTCATGTCATGTCGAGTGATCCACATTGCCCTACTACTCGTCTATTGACCCACTCATGGCGCACGGCGCCTGTTGGGTAGGCAGCCCCGGTCCCCGGCGGGCACGTGTGTTGTGCGGGCTGGCCTACCCTCAGAGTCGCAGGCGCTTCGCGCCACAGTTCGTCGGTTCGGCGTTGGCGAGGACTGTACTTTGAAGACGAGTGTTGGGCGTGTGTGTTCGCCGGGGTTCCCACGGCTTCCAAATTTTTCCACGACTGTCCAAGACAAACTGTTCACAAGCGTCCCCTCACCTAATTGTGTTTTCTTCATTTTTCCGGCTGCATATGTTGGTGTTTTTTTTTTCGTTTTTTTCTACAGACAGCCAAAGATTTTGTTAATTTTCTATGGAGATTTGTTTTTTTTACAGCTTTTAATGGCTGTACAGGTTTTCATCCACATTTGTGGAATGACTTAATTTCATTTCAGCTCAGTGTTGATGTATAACTACAATTCTCACATCATTGCTGTGCTGTGTCAAAGTGATTTGGAGAGAAGTGGCATTTGTCGTCGTCTTATTTCTTTAAAACGTCAATTTTATTAAATAAAAAAATGAGGCAGCATGACAAACGATCACATATAGGTGCGTGTATAGAATTTATTTAAAAAAATAGACAAGGTATAACTAATATCACACAGGTACAAGTTCAAAACAAAGTGCTGCTTAAAAATGCTAAGTGAAATGTGACCACGGGTCAGTCAAACAATCCAGAAGAGGAACACTTACAAACCTAACGTGCTATTGTCTCGACATTATATCAGAAACACGAATCAAAACAACACCAAACCACCGGCGTTTCTTTTTACCTAGGAAACGGCGAATTCACATATTCAACAAGGTACGGATTCTAAACTTATGAAGACAACAGAGTAGAAAATGTAAAAAATGGCACTTTATACTTTGTAGCCTTGTTTTGACATCTCATGCGCCTGGCAACGAGCCACCGTCTCGGGCGTGGTCTTACAGAACAGCCACTCGGACCTCGGGCGCGGCGCAAACAGGCATGCGCAAACGCTCAGTCCGCGATGGGCTTGTGGGACACGAACTTGGTGATGAGGTCCAGGGCCCACTTGGGCTGGTCGGCGGGCACCATGTGTCCGGCCGCGCGAACCAGCACCTCGGTGAGCCTGCCCGCCGTCTTGGCGTAGCCGGCCACCTCGCCGTCCACCGTCCACAGGCGGCGCTCCGCGGTTTTGTACTGGGCGGCGCCGGACCACTGCATCCTGCCGATGAAGTTGACCATGAGCGGGTAGGGGTCGGCCACGTCGAGCTGGCCGTTGTACAGCAGCACGTCGTAGTGCTCGAGCAGCTGCTCGTACCAGGGCCGCGCCGACTGCATCACGTCCGGGCGGAGGCGCTCGGCGACGGCCGTGCGGTTGTGGTACGTGAGGTTGCCGACGTGCAGCTGCCTGCGCACGGCGGGCGTCTGCACGAACTGCTTGTAGCTGCGGGACAGGTAGTCCGAGTCGTGCAGGTAGTTGAACCGGTAGCGGAGGCCCGTCAGCTCGCGGAAGAGGGTGGCGTTGTCGCCGCGGCCGTCGCCGCCGCCCGACTTGCCGATGAGGGCGTCGCGCTCGCGCCACGCGTCCGTCCACCGCCGCTGCGCCAGCAGGTCGCGGATCACGGCCTCGCGCTCCTTGAAGCGGCGCCGACCCGCGTCGTCCACCAGGCCGAGCTGGTACAGGTAGTCGCCGTACTCCAGCATGGACTCGGGGTCCGCCAGCGGGTTGCCGACGGCCAACCCCTTGAGGTTGATCTTGCCCTGCTTGTCCTGCTCGGCGGCGCCGTTGGCCTCGTGGATGGCCATGGCGAGCGCGGGGGCGTACTTGCCGGCGTACGACTCGCCCGAGATGAAGAACTCGTTGGCGCGCAGCTGCGGGAACAGCAGGTAGAACTGGCGCAGCGCGGCCAGCAGGTCGCGGCCCACCTGCTCCGAGGAGGCGGCCAGCCCCTCCGTCGTGTTGGCGTGGCTGAAGCCCGTTCCCACTGGGCTGTCCACGTACAGCATGGAGGCAGCGCGCGTCCACGAGCCCCGGCGCCGCTTCAGGCGGCGGCTCCGCTTGATGCGCACCGGGCCGTTCTCCAGGAAGACGCCGAGCAGCGAGCTGGAGCCGGGCCCGCCCTGCAGCCACAGCACCAGGGGCGCGTCCGCCATGCCCTTGTCGGCCGGGAAGAACCAGAAGAAGAGGTTGGCGTCGCGGGCCTTGTCCACCGTCAGGAAGCCGGAGTAGCTCTCCAGGTCGGCGAGCAGGGGTGGGGACGTCCGGGACGCGTTCTGCGCCTCGCGGTGCTTGCCGGCCTCGAGGAGGGGCGTGAGGTACGCGGGCGTGCCCGGGTCCACGGCCGGGGCGTCGGCGTCGTCGTCCTCCCACGAAGAGGGGCGCTGGCCGCCGCGGCGACGGGCGGCGGCGCCCGCGACCACCGCGGCCGCGAGGAGCAGGAGCAGGGTCCACCTCATGGCGCTAGCTGCGTCCGCACGTCAGCTGCGACCGCGGCTGTGTCTGTAGTCTCTTCCGCGGCTTGGCTCGGATTCGCACTGCCGGCTCTGCTGGAACTCGGCCGGCCTGGGCAGGCACGGCTCGGGCCCGGCGGAGCGGCCCCAGCGGCCCCCACTGGACATCACACAACGCCAGGCTGCGGCCGAACAGTGGGCTCCTCGTTTGTCTTTGTCTCTCCCGCGGCCCGCGCCGCCCCGCCGACAGAGACAGGAGAAGGGGAGCACGGCGGCGTCAGGCGGCGTGCTGTTCGGACGCGACCCGGGATTCATATGCCTTGACCGGTCACAGGTGGGGGAAGGTACCGGCCGGCGTACCGGTCACGTGACCTTGGGCAACGGAACACTCGCCCGCAGCAGCAGTAATGAATAACAAAGTGCTCCGCCACGAGTGCGGCCGCGATAGGCAAGATCCGTTAGGAAAAAACATTTTGGTGTACATATTTCGGCCAGTCTTAGTGCGCCACTTGCCCTAGCTTGTAGCACAGCAATAGGGAGGAGGGACAATGCACCACTTTATGTGCTTACTTACAAGCGGAAAAAAGATTCGCAGAGTTGTATGTCCGATGAACAAATAGTTTACCATTTCTCTCTCTCCCTCCCTCCCTCCCTTCCTCTCTCCCTTCCTCTCTCCCTTCTCTCTCTCTCTCTCTCTCTCTCTCTCTCTCTCTCTCTCTCTCTCTCTCTCGATCCGCACCTGCGACAGAGGGTTCATACGCGTTCAATGCCTCATTTCCATAACTTTCCCTGACCCCAGAAGAAAAATTGAAACTTTTCTTTCCATTAATTTGGCCGGTTGTTTGCCGTTTGTGGCCGGTAAGCCGACAGCACAGCACACCTAAAAGTATATTGCGCGAGAGAATGATGCGCACTCAGCTGAACATAAGTAAACGATGGATTGTCAGAACAATTTATTTGGCGGAAAATGGAGCGCGCTGCGATTCGAAAGTTTGTCGACCGGAGTGTATTTGCATTTATTTCTGTGACCGTTTCCGTAACTTTGCAATGACATCCGTAGCCGGTTTTTGCATTCCCATGACTCCCTTAACCTGTAGCGCACACCAGATGATTCAGGTACGCCCACTATCCCCGTCTCTTTCTGGCTAGGCCGGACGCGTGAGACAGAGCTATTGCCTTGCGGGCTGGCTGAGCTTTGAAAGTGCGCGGCGTCTCTGAACCACCCGAGTATTATCGGGCGGGCGCGGGCTCCCGAGGAAGAGCCGAACAGCCCGAACAGTTCACCGCGAAACCGGCCGGAGAACCGAACAGAAACCCGTTGTGTCGGCCACCGGAACGGAACGGAACGTCCGCGCAAAAGATTCGGCCGGCGGCACGACCCCATTGGGGCGAGATTTGCGGGGTCACAAGAGGGCGATGCCTCCGCCCAAAAAACTGTTATTCCTTCCTCCCTTGGACCGGCGGCAGCGGCAGCCACCAGCCTGCTGGCAGCTGGAGCCGCTGGAGCCGCTGGAACCGCTGGAGCCGTTGGAGCCTGGGCAGTCGGCCGGAGACGGGCCTGAGCTGAGCTGCCGGCCCGAAAGGCGCAATTGTCGATTCTGCAGTTACACGCGATCAGCAGCGGGGCAAACGGAACGGTCTGAGGCGGCCGCATAGCAGAGCAGCCGAGCCCCTCCGCAGTGTTGCCAGAGACGTAGGCAAGCAGCAGCTGCTGTGCCTGCCGCCGCCTGCCTACTAGGCAACCCCTTCGCCGCGGCTGTCAACAGTGTGCCTAAGTAGGCAGGCGGAGGTGAAGTCCTGGATAGTGGGCCACTATACAGGACTTTAAGCGGAGGTAGGCACAACCTTGGCACCTGGTTGTGTTTGGACTACCTTTCGCCCACATTCCAGTAGGCAACCATGCACGCAAAAAGTCAATGGCCAATTTTGTCCATGGCTGGTAACAACTCTGCACGTCCATAAGATAGTACACAAAATTGTGCCTCCAGACACTGTCTGGCAGACAGACAACATTGTCACTATGTTGTGGACAAATGAAAACTTTGTCTATGGCAGGTAACAGAAGTGTCCATCTACACTCACAATTTTGTTACTAGCCATGGACAAAATTGTCCATAAGACTTCTTCATTATGGCGAGTGTGCCCTTTTGGCTACGCGGTGAAAGAAATAGGAAACATCTCTCCCTACTGATCGGAAATTTGTCCCTCCCATGAGTCAGATTTTCCCACTTACAATACATTCTCGTGGGCCTCAAAATTGTCAGCCCTGGAAAACTTATTACATCACCATTAATTGGTGTAAAACATTGTTTGCGTGGTTTACACCCCTGTTAGGCTCCCGTGCCTCTGTGTGTAGGCCATTTTTCGCCTACACTTCTCTCTGGCAACTGCGAGGCAACAGCGAGGAGGATGTGACCCGACTATTCCCTATTACGCGCCATTGCACTGTCACCTAGCTGCTATTACGCCCCAAAAATCGGTTATTCGTATGATTTCTCGGCGAAATTGGCAGCGCAGGCTCGCCGCTGGAGATAAAGAAAACATAAACCGCGACACCAGCAAGGGCGAGGGTTGCCATGAGTGGAATGCCGGATCTATGATCTCATGACTCATGGCGCAGGAGGGTTTAAAGGGCCGCATCGCGAGGACCAACCGGGACCAACCCTTAAGAGTTCCCTTTCCCGTCCCACCGAGACCGAAGCGAGGCAGCGCAGCGACAGCACGCCGGGTTCTGGGTAGAGAGACTCAAAGGGAGAGAGAGTCTCTCTAGTTCCGGGCCGCCGCCGTCGTTTGAATACGGTCTGGTCAGGGCGGGAAAGTGAGTGGGTGCCAGTGCTGCCACCACCAGAAGGTTCCGCGGACCCCCTGAACACAGACGCGTTGCGCCAAGGTGCGGAAACGCGGGTGAAGCTGGGCTGGCTACACGGGCTATCGCTTTTCGCACGGGGAGAGTGGGGCCGCCGTCGCCTGTCACCCCCAGCTGCCGGGAGCCGGCGGCGGCCCCGGCCGGGCCCCGGCTCCGGGCGGCTGTGGTGGACGCACTGCGGGCCGTGACGTGGACGCCGAGGCGGCGGGGGCGACGAGAACCACGCAAGTCCCCGCGGCGCGCTCGGGACTTGCCGGGGCCGCGCGGGGCCGTGAGTGTGACGTGACGCCAGCCGCTGTGGACGTGGAGCGGCTGGCGGCTGGGCTTCGGTCTTGCGCTCGACTCGGCTCGCCACTGATCCCTCTCCGTTTACGTCTACGTCCACACTTGTTCTCCGTTCTGTGACACGAAAGCACCAACGAATTCGGAACACAATGGTGAGTGAACGTGCGGGTATCTGCGTTCAGCGCGCATTCCGACGAAAACGGAAGGGGTTTACGATTAAAGTCTCGGTTCTTCCCTTTTTCGAAGAATGAGGTGAAGTTTTGCAGGTTAATGTAAGGGATAGGAGATAGCGGTATTTCCTTACAACGTTGTATCTATCAGTAATTTCGGAGAGGGGATGCCGTTGTCGACGTATGTTAGTTTCAATTGGTGTTTCGACGTTCTTTACTTTAATTGAGAAATTTAGAATGCACCGTGGACTACACTTCAGAATTTGGATACACCTCATCACAAACATATGTGTTCCAATATTTGTCTTTTATCTTAAGAAAAACATACCGTAACGCTTGTAATATGTGTTTTGGTATTGGCGATTCCTTTATAATAATTACTAATTCCTTTTTCTGTACTCAAAGTTATTTGTAATCTATGATGATGTGATGCGTTATTTGTATTCTAACTTGATATTTGACATCTGATGCCGTTCTCCATGCTTCCAGCCTGCTCCAGCTAGTTCAACGTCTGTCGGGGCTGGTGGAAGATCACCATCGAAGGCTGTTGCTGCTCGACCTTCTGGTGGCGGCACTGTCAGGCAGAGGTGTGTATCGATCAACTATGTAATTTGTATTATTATGTCTGACGTGTATGGTTTTGTGAATTATGGCTTGTTCAATTTCGAGTACTATCCAAAACTGGATTGTTTTTAATTTGTTACCTAATTTGTAGGAAAACGACCTCGTCAACCACTGCCTCCAGAAGTCGCGCCACCGCCAGCAGTGGTGGTATGTGGAGGTTCTACACTGATGACTCTCCTGGCATCAAAGTGTAAGTTTGTGTGTCTACATTAGCATTCGACCAAACTTATGTGGTTTATCAAACTAATTTTTTTTCTTTTTTGACAGTGGCCCCGTGCCAGTGCTGGTGATGTCACTTCTGTTCATTGCTTCAGTGTTCATGCTTCACATTTGGGGAAAATACACTCGCTCTTAAGCGACCTTTCATTCCACCTTGGTAAACGTTAAGTGCAATTGTAAACTCCTTATCATTCCGTGAATGAGTGGATGACGTAACAGGATATAGAAATTCTCATCCTGATCAATCAAGTACCGTGCTTTAGGAGCATTCAGTTTGTCTGGAGGATCTCATCCTAAACTTGTACTCAGCATATTGCTCGGCAGTATGAAAACCATGTGCTGGATGTAAATGTGTTTTTGTTATCAATACTTTTATTTATTGAAAAATGTAACAAGCTACAATAAATGTATTTTATATGTTAATTTGTCTTGTCTCTTTCCGTTTTTCACAAAAGTGGCATGTTATCGAATTTGGGTAAGGAAGGCATCGGAAGCTTAGAGAAGTAAAAATTTATTCTCACCTCGTGTATCTCAATGACTTATAAACAGTAATAGCAACAGGAAGAAAATAAATTGGAAATCTGAAGATGTGATAGTTCTTGTGGTGGGACTATGCAAAGCCCCACTTGGCAGCATGAGAACCTTCAATTGGGTCAATGAACACCAACTCGTGCACATTACAAACAAAATATTATCTTTCATTCACGGACTCGGAAGAAGATTTATAAAACGCAATGCAAATGCAATACAGATGTAAAAATGATTGCTGAAATATGAAAAAAAATTTATTAAAAGTGAGACAATCTAATATCACAGACAGGCAATGACGCATATGGCTCATTAAATGATCAAAAATAATTAATGTGTTCAACACAGTATACATAAAATATCATGACATGATGGCATCAACATGTATGGCCTCCATTGATGATTACATACAACACAATAATTCAGTACAATAAAAACAGTGGACCTTTTACAAAGGAAGTCGACTGAAAACTTGGTTTCAAATGCCAAAATATTCAAAATGAATATCACACAACCAAATCTTTACGCAAGGGGAGAATATAAAAGAAGTCAGAAGGCAATAGCACAACACAGGTCACTATACCAAATCAAATTGGTAAACAACTCCATTACATACCAGAAAACAAGCAATCTTTGGTAAAGTAACTTTTCAGAACAAACTCATTTTGTTGGTGAGGATTCATGTTGATGAGTATTACTATAAAACACAAATTAAAACAACAGAGGTAACTGAACGTAATAAATGGCAGAAAAATGGGGAAAACAAATCACAGGCTCTCTAGGCCCAAATTTGATATTGCGAAACAATTGGCAACTTATCAATAGGAACTAAATAAATAGATGTATGAGTAAAGTAATCTAAAAAAAATTAAGAGAAAAAAAAAACAGCAGACAAAAACTTGACTCTCAACCTAAATATCTAAAAATTTGGTTTCCTTGGCCTCAGACTATATCCAGGACTCCCCTCTGAACCAAATGCAACAGAAGAAGACCTTGACAAGGAAACAAAATTTCCAGCTTCATTCGTTGAATTCTCAACCTTCAATGGACTATTAAATATTTTACCATCTTCTAAGGCACTCCCTGTGACAGTTGATATCTGGCATTTTCGATGACTTCTGAGACACATGGACCGGATGAATAGGCCATCATCAGCACCACTTTTAGTAGTGATAGAGTTAATGAGAGGGCAAAAATCCCTCTCAAGCTTTACGGTGTGCTCAATAAATTTGTCAGCAAAACATTTATCCTCATCAATTGGATTAACGCTGCAGGAATCTTCAGGCTTGATGCAATATGCTTCCGATACAGTAGGTACACTGAAAGTGCCTTCCAACCCAGAGCAGCACCCTGAACCACTGTCAGGGCGCTGAAGGAACACTCAGCTGGGCATTTGAGGGCTTTCCAGAGATTCTGTAACACCTCCATCAGATTGGTCAGGTTCAGGGTTGATGATGATTTTCATTTCTTCCTCATCTGAAGAGCCACTCTCTTCCCCATCAGACCCATCTTCATCATCATCATCTTCTTCTGACCCAGATTGAGTAGAGGTAGCCATCTCTTGCTCCTAAAAATGGAAAAATATTCAGTTAGAACATTAATTATAAGAAAGGTCAATAGATACAGAAGAAAAATAGAAGGTAAGATATAGAATGATGTAGAAAGAGGTCTCACCGAGTTCTCGTTGGGACCAACGGGTCCGACTGGAAGGCCTTCCCTTCTTTGTTTAGCATGAATACGCATGTGCTTACTGAGATGGTCACTTCTCATGAACTTCTTATCGCAGTCTTGACAAGCAAACCTCTTTTCCCCAGTATGCGTCCTTCTATGTCTCTGTGATAAAAATAAAAATTTATGTAACAATATTGTAATACAAACCTACAAACCTGTCATGGTAATGATGTGTATTAACTAACCTGAAGTTCGTCTGACCGTGTAAATCGCTTACCACAATACATCCAACCACAAATGAAAGGCCTTTCTCCAGAATGCCACCGCAAGTGAGCCCTCAGATGTGATGTTTTCCCATAAACTTTACTACAGCCAGGAATATGGCAAATGTGAACTTTCCGTCTCTCTCCGCCCCTAAAGGTTGAAAATATAAGTTGATTCAATTTAGGAATGCTACAGACCATAGATAGTACATGATAGAACTAACTGACACATCAAAGAAATATTTTTAACTTACCTTTCTCGGGAATCATTGCAATTTGGACATGTGCATGCAACTCTCCTTTGTCGCTTTCCATCCTTCCGAGAGGAAGATGATGACGATGTGCTGACAGCAGCGACAGGGGCAGAAGCAGGTGCTGGGCTTGAATTCACAACTTGCCACTGGACAGTTGAATCACCATTGTCGGAAGACACTTGTGAAGTCTGTGGTGTAGCGGCTAGAAACAGGATGAAGTAATCAGCAAAACAACACAAGGTAACAAATTAAAGTGGCACTAGGCATTTAAAATAAAAAGGAAAAGAGGCTGTGCACCGCACTTTTTTCTAGCACTGTCATAAGCCATAAGCAACGTACATGATTCCGACTCACTCATAATTTGAATTCCGCCCGAAAGAGACACCACAGTGGGTGCTTGGGACTGTGGTTGCTGCTGCACTTGTTGCTGCTGAGGTTGAAGTTGCTGAGCCTGCACTTGTACTTGATGGGCCTGGGCTGCTTGTTGAGCTTGCTGTGTTTGGGCATTCAGGCCCAACTGTTGGTTTAGAGACAGGGCACTGGCAGGGATGAGCTGAACATTCCCTAAGCCAGGAATGTTTTGGATGGGGAAGGACTGGAGATTCGAAAGATTTGTCACGTTGGGTACAGCAGATACATTTGGAAGATTCTGTATCTGGTTTTAAGGAAGACAAGAGTATGTTATTTCTCAATTTAAACATGCATCATTGGTATCTCTATGCGCACAATGAAGAATATTTTATTACCTGGAAAACATTTGGTCTAACTTGTGTTAAATTTCCTAAGTTAGTCAGGCCCCCTACATTTGCCATGTTAGGAATCACAGTAACCTGCTGACCATTAGCTAAAAGTACAAGAATAAAAATAAAACCACAATTCACACTTCATGGTATTCTTGCATATTAATGAGTGAAGAACTGAAAACTTACGAAGGGTTATCTGTTGTTGCTGTGGCTGCTGCTGTTGCAATACAAGTTGACCGCCAGCAAATGAAATTTGTTGCTGACCTGATGCATCAAATCCATTTAACATGGTGGGAGCACTTACAGTCTGTAATAAAGACAATATGTGATAGTGTTATGATACCAAACGAAAACCTTATAGAAGAAATGTATTAAACGCTCACCTGGACGGACACAGTAGGTGAAGTAACTGTGGAAGTACTCCAAGTGCTAGAGGTAACTGTGCTATTAGCATTATGCTGAGTTTGCTGCTGTTGGGCCTGCTGCTGTGGTTGTTGTGCTTGAGCAATCTGTAACTGGCCAAGACCTCCAAGCTGTGACAAAGAAGTCAACTGCACGTGTTGGATCTGTCCAGAGGGGGTGACAATCTGTGCCATTTGTGGTGCTGGAACCTGAGAATAAATTTTCAGACATTTAGAAATCCCTTTAGGATCTGGACTAAAATTAAGAAAATGACAGGGAAGAATGGAATAAATACCTGTCCAAGTTGCATTTGAGGAATCATTTGCTGAACATTTTGCATAGATTGCACGGGTAAATGTACAGTCTGGTAGATTGTACCATTGGCAGTGCTTATGGGAACTTGAACAGGGATAGTTTGGGTGGTCATAGCAGGTAAATGTACCAACTGCTGCAAACCACCAACACCAGCTTGGCGGACAGCCATACCACCTAAAAATACATAAAAAACCATGGCTTATTTTTTAAAAATCATTATCACACACTGCATGGAGCCCTTAAAACAGCATAACAATTACAAATGAAAATCAGCACAAGCCTTACCTCCAGGGAATTGAACAGCTTGCCCAGCAAGATTCTGCAACAGCCCGGTTTGAAGGCCTTGTACACCTTGCATATTCGGATTCGGTAGGACATTGGACCCTCTTAAAACAGATGGTGTAAGGAGAGTTTGGCCTCCAGGAAGTTGCAGATGCTGGAGCTGTTGTGCCGCCCCTGGAGCAGCATTTATTAAAACATTGCCTTGCTCATCCACTGTAACCGTCTGCATAGGCTGCACGACATTGTAAGTCAAATTTTGACCAGCCGATGACACTATTTGTTGAGGCTATAATATTATTAAACAAACAAAACAAAGGTGTTAAACTTTATTACACTCAAATCCCACATACACTGTACATAAACAAATAAAATAACTCAACACAGACACAGTTTGAACATTACAGAACAGATTCCTACTTATCTCCATACCTGAATGAATTGGTTCTGCACATTCTGTAGTGACACTAAAGTTGGTTTAATGTCACGATCCGGCTGTTGGCCAGCAGCCACCAAAGATGTTTGGGGATTGGGAGCATTGGTAAGCTGCATATTTTGAGGCAAAAATGACTGGAGCTGTTGAAGTGTCACTAACTGTGTTTGCCCACCAACATTTCCTTGAGGTGAGGGTGGAGGAGAACCAGGTTCTCGTTTAGGATTAACAGCCACCATGGCATTTGATTCCACAAGTTGATGCTGCTGTTGAAGGGCGTGCTGCTGCACAGCAGCCTGTTGTTGAGGCTGCAACTGCTGCTGCATAGCTTGTTGTTGTGCGGCCTGAAGTTGCTGGAGAATAGCGGCATTTACTATTCTTATCTGCTGCCCGCCAGGTAAAGTGATCTGTTGATCCTGAGAAGGTGGCAAGCTGACGTCCTGCACTTCGTCCTGCTGCAGTGCTTGAGTCTGCTGCATTGAAGTGGAGGTGTTGCCTATCTTGCTGCAGGTCGCAGCAAGCAACGCAAGAGGAGATGGAGATGTATCCTAAACAACATAAAGAACATACGTCATTGTTGGATCAACATAACTGACAGGGAGACATTGAATCGAGCTCAAGCCAGAGGAAACGGAGACGAATTTTGTCAAGCAGCAACGTCTTAAAGGGAAAACATTCACTTTATGTGAAAGAAATCCGTCACGATTTCGTCCTTGAGGGCAATCATAACGTACACGAAGTACACCAAACAGAGGTAAACATAACCCCAATTCGGACGGGGAGCAAAACAACAGGGACCCAGACCCCCGACGCTCGGGCCTGACTAAAACAATCCGGTCATCCACTCCGAATCGGAGCTAGAGTCACTCCGGGGGCCGGACTCGGAAGTCCGGGCGCAAGCGTCCGGGACGCTGTGCGCGGCGCAGCATCACACACTGGAAATGCGGGATAAGGTCCGTGCGGGGCGGGCCAGGCGCCTGGCCTCAGCAAGTGGCCTGCGAGCCTAACCTCTGGCATGGCTGCTCCGACATGGGGATGAAAAGCAGAAGAAAGCGGTCCGGGACACGGGGCGGGACGGCCAGGAAACGCCACTACTTGGAGGCAACGCCGAGCAGGCTCGCAGGGACTGCAGACGCCAAAGGCCAAAGGCGGGAGGGGAGCGTACCGGTGCAAGCACAACAAGAGGGAGGCGCAAGCGACTCGGCGGCGGGCTGGCGGGCTGCCCTTAGGACCGCCCACTGGTGTTGGCGGCGGCGCGGGACTCCTCCTCACCTGTGACGGCCAGGGTCGGGTCGGGCAGCTCGCGGGGCCGCAGGGCCTTCACAGCACCTGGCCGGCGCCCGGCTGTCCAGGCATCGCGACGAGGCACTGGAAAATTGATGAGAAAACGCGAGAGGCTGTCCGCGGCCAGGACTCCAGGACGGCACCAAGCCTGCTGCTGAAAGCTAGGGCCTGCCCCCCGGCTAGATCCCTCCGCGCCGCCCGCGCCTCGGCCGCGATCGGCCCCCGCGGCTTGGCAGTGGCAGGCAGTGGCAGGGCTCTGCCGGCACGGGCCGAGGGAGCCTGCCGACTTCCAGCGCCGCCTCCAGCTCCAGGGTCATCCGGGGCCCCCGCACGCGACCCGAGGCCGGGGCCCCGCACTACTTCGGGGCGTGTCTCGCGGATGAACACCGCGGCGCGGCGGCCGCGTTGCTCGGCCCAGTCCGTCGGCTTGGCTCCGACCAAAATAGCTGATTGGCAGAGGAGCACAGCGCCAGCCCCACCGTCCTCGGCTCCTCCCCCCTCGTCCCGGGTCCGGGGCGGGGGCGCGTCCGAACCGAGGCCGCGGGGCGTGCCCGTGCAGGCGAGCCGAGCGTGGCCAAGCGTCTCGGGGCAGAGCGCTGCGGACGCAGCCCCGCTGGCTTTGCCCGGTAGGGCCGACGAGCGCGAGGGCCGGAGTCGCGCGCCACCCCTCGCAGCGGCCTGCCCACCCTGATGCTCACCCGGCGGCGCCCGCAGCGCTCTGTGAAGGCTGGGCCGGCCCCCGCCGGGCCGCGCCGCCGGGCCGCCGCGCCTGCCCCGTTCTGCCCCTCCCCCTCGGGCCGCGCGCGTGCTCCGTCCTTGTCGCGCCCACACGATCCTCCCCGAGTGCGACGAGGACAGGCGCCCGCCCGGCTCCGAGGGGGAGGGGCCACTGGGCACATAATCCTGTCACTAGACCAACTAGACGGGGGGCCGGGCCGGGCCGGGGCAGCGCCGCGGCCCTACGGACGGCTCGGCTCGGCGCGGCTCGTCGTCACCCAACTACACGCCCCCCCCCCCCCCCACAGTGTTCGCAATCAGGTGGGCAACGCTCGGTCAGGAGCGTCTTCTGTCTACGTCACTCTCACTCTGTGAAGAGGTAGACGGAATATTTCCAGGCCTTGAGCCGCCCGATCGAGAACACAGGCGTTTTTTCGTTTCCCAACCGCTCGCTACCGCTCCACTTTTCGATTGCGGTTGGGGGAGGGGGGTTGTGACGTCACGAGGTAGAGCGGTAGGACCTACCGCCCTACCATCTCGCGGAGGTGGATTAAGTGGTAGCGGTAGAGGATTGGGGCGCGAAGATTACGGTCTTTCCTCTTCAAACACACAGCCACTAGCGAATTCGAACTACTTTGCTGCATTGCAGCGATAGAAAACAAAGTCTTCATCCCCAACCTCGTTAATTAGCATTGCCACCAGCCCAGCCACGCTCTTCTCCATAGTTTCCATTTTTCCTCTAACAGGGTAAACATGACTATCTCAAATATCTACGTTCAGCGCGCGTAAAACAGGCCTCTGCCCACCAGCTCCCATTTTCGTATCGAGGTTGGGGTTGTGACGTCACAGCATCCTACTACCAGGCGCTACTCGGGTAGAGTAACGAAAGGACGCCTCACCACTGGAGTAAGAATGCCCAGTAGATCACCGCTTCCCTCCCAATTCCGCCACGGACACCGAACTGGTCGGGTCCCTCCCGCACTCGGTTATGCATTCAGCAGAAACCCACTCGGCACCTGCTGGGGTGCCGAACGGTCGGCTCTCCGGGTGTCCCCGGCTGCCTGACTATTGGACGTGTGATGAGCCGGCCGCGAGGGGTACTCCAGTGCTTCCAGTCAGTGTACGCCTTCCAGTCCAGTCACTCCCCAGTCAAAGTCCGATCACTTTCCAGTCGGACACGTCGTGCGGCTACAGTACTGGAAGCGCTCGGTAGCCGCGTGGTTAGCGAGTTCAGGCGGCTGGTCGAGGGTTCAACCCTTTGGCGATCCGTGCATTTTTTTTTCTGTCGGCTCAGCTAAGACGACGGTGTGTATAGGGGGCGCGCAACAGTCATCATCGCGGATCTGTCGCCGCATGGGTAAAGTCAGCTCAGAAGACAGAAACCACAAATGATCGCGAATTTTTCATTCCAGTCAATGGACATGTCCGGTCCAGTCTCCAGTCAGTGTACACCCGTCTGTGAACTGAGGTACCCCTCGGTCGGCCGTGCCGGGGTCATTGGACGTGTTTCCCGCAATTCTTCGCGAACCGGGGCTTGGATGGCAGCCAATGCGATACGGCGATCGATAGGATTGAGTCTCATCGCCGTGTACACACTGGTACACACACAGCGGCGCAACGCCACGCCACGCCAGGAGCCTATTCCTAGCGGGATGGACCTCTCGCTAACTTATCTTGCCGTGCAGTGCTGCTGTCTGCCGGCGTGTCGCGGGCCGCCGCTTAGGGCCGGGCCGCCGCCTCCTCGAGTGCCGGCCGCCGCCGCCGCGTCTGGCGGGCCGGGCAGCGCCGGGCAGCACCGACGGGGAAGTTCGGCATGTGACGCCATGACGTCTGCGTGTTGCGCCGCCCGTTGACGTTGGCGTTGGCCCTTGGTCCTGCCGGCTGATTCCGAACGCCGAACACCTGTCTCTGTCGCACTCGTCGGCCGCTCCGTAAGAGAGCGACAGCGTGCTCACGGTGTTCGGACTCTTTAGGCCCAGTGTCCCCTGCCCGGACTCGGCCGGCTTGCCGTCTCGCTTCTCTAGATTCCCGCCTCAGAAGGGCGTCGGCTTCGCCTTTCGAGGAGAGTTAGTTGTTGATCCCCGGTCCGGCACGAACCCTATGGGAACTGCCGAGAAAACGGGCTCCGGGAGGATGTTGAAGGCCACCGGCGTGGTGGGCCCCCGTGCCGTGCCGGGTCAGGGCTGACCTAGAGGCCGCGGACACCATCCGGAGGTGCGGCGCAGTGCGGCGCAGTGCATTGTCGCTGGGGAGCGCCTGGCCGCCAGGCAGCCCGCGCCGCCGCACGAGTGTTGCATAGCCGCACGGCGCTGCGCTGGGCGCGGCAGCCGACACGGCGGCCCGGCGGCGCAGTGGTGGGTGCAGCGGGGGCGGCCCTGCGGGGCGTGGCCTGCCGGCACTGCTCGGCCCGGCCCCCAGCCCAGCCGGCCCAGCGAGGGGCATTGAGGCGGATCAGGGAGGGGGGTGGAGGTGGAGGGTAGGGTGATTCAAATAAAAAAATGTTGCGATTCTGGTTGGGGCACGTCTGAAACGGCCCCTGTCCAAATTTGAGTGTATTTGAACAACATTTACCCGGCCCGCTCGACGAAAAACTGAACGACAGTCTCCCGGGTACTGAATGAGCCCGCCATATTGTAATCGCCCCTGTGACGTCACTACCGGTCGGAGGGTGACGCCACTTTGCAGGAGCGTTCTCTAGCGCCCTTTCGTACTCTCGACAGACCGTCGAAAGTACGCTGTTCCGCCACACGCGGTCCGTATTTCTGGACGAGTATTCGGCGACGTGTTGCCGTCGAGAGTCGGTCCGGATTAAGCTGAATTTGGGGAGTTGGTTTGTGGCCCACAAAGTTGTAGCCACAAACAGGGACGTTGCCGTGCCGGGTCAGGGCTGACCTTGAGGCCGCGGACACCATCCGGAGGTGCGGCGCAGTGCGGCGCAGTGCATTGTCGCTGGGGAGCGCCTGGCCGCCAGGCAGCCCGCGCCGCCGCACGAGTGTTGCATAGCCGCACGGCGCTGCGCTGGGCGCGGCAGCCGACACGGCGGCCCGGCGGCGCAGTGGTGGGTGCAGCGGGGGCGGCCCTGCGGGGCGTGGCCTGCCGGCACTGCTCGGCCCGGCCCCCAGCCCAGCCGGCCCAGCGAGGGGCATTGAGGCGGATCAGGGAGGGGGGTGGAGGTGGAGGGTAGGGTGATTCAAATAAAAAAATGTTGCGATTCTGGTTGGGGCACGTCTGAAACGGCCCCTGTCCAAATTTGAGTGTATTTGAACAACATTTACCCGGCCCGCTCGACGAAAAACTGAACGACAGTCTTCCGGGTACTGAATGAGCCCGCCATATTGTAATCGCCCCTGTGACGTCACTACCGGTCGGAGGGTGACGCCACTTTGCAGGAGCGTTCTCTAGCGCCCTTTCGTACTCTCGCGACCGTCGAAAGTGCTGTTCCGCCACACGCGGTCCGTACACAGTCAAAATTCGTACAAGTTTTAATTTCGAAGGGAGTAGGGGGTTGGACACTGCGGGTGGCGGAGTGACCATGCAGACCTTTGAGTCTGACCTATTGGAAAGCCTACCGGCCTGGGAACACCGCATGCTGGACCCAAGGCTGGGCCCGTAGGCGCGGTTACCAGAAAGGAAACCTGTGAACAAGTTTCGAACTTTTCATGCTGCATTCGGCGTATGAAATAAACCCTGCGCGTGCCTCCTTGGGAAAAGTGGCGTTTCTACTCACCTCAGACTACTCTTCCCGTTTACTGTAATACTCATTGTACCGTCGGAGCGCCGCCAGCCGCCGCTGCTCCTCCCTCTGGCGCGCTCGGAGGGCCCGCTCTCGTGACTCCCTGTCCCTCCGAGTCTCCATCTCCCTGTCGGTCTGTTCTCACGATCGGCCTGCGGGTCAAAACAGGTGTCTCACTGACAAGTTATGAGGCGAGTAGCGCCCCGGCTCCGCCCCGGCTCGCGACAAAACCTTTCGGACCCGAGAACATGACGCCGACGGGGCGGAGCACTTGGCGCAGCGCAGAGACGCAGACAGGCCCCGGGCGTCAGCTGCCCCTGCCTGCCCTGCCCCCCTGCCCTGCCCTGCCTGCCCTGCCCCTGCCTGCCCTGCCCCTGCCTGCCCTGCCCCTGCCTACCCTGCGCCTGCCTGCCCTGCCCCTGCCTGCCCTGCCCCTGCCTGCCCTGCCCCCCCCCCTCAGGCCCTTAATATCAGCCTGAAATGTAGGCAGCCGGTACTACAGTACATTCCGCCTGAAAGGCAACAAGCGAGACATCCCCCCCCCCCCCCCCCTACGCGAGCCGCTCCACTGAATCTGGCCTCGACTCGAAACAGAGCCTCTTCTCGTAGGGGGTCCATGGAATATTTCCATGGAATTTATTTTCATTGACAAACAACAAAATGGTTATTGGAATGAATAATGTTCTTTTACAGATTTTTTTCCGCAAAGCTTAAACTTTACTTTGCTTACTGAAAACGTGGAAAGCGCCTCCACAGATGCTGGAGGGGGAAGAATACCTACCACAGAAAGTTGTTTGATTCAGAGAAACGTTTTTCGGGGCGCAGCTCCAGATGGAGTGCGGGTCCTTACTCTCGTGACACTGACACTGCCTGAGCGCCGCCGGACTGCGCCTCCGCCCGGCCCGGCCCCCACTTATAAGTACCTCACAGGCCGCGGCCCCGCGGCGACGCCCAGCCGATGCCGGCCGATGGCTCCCCGCGAGGGGCCACGAACACCGCGACCAAAGCCGTAATACTCGAGGAGGGTAGAGAGAGAGAGAGAGAGAGAGAGAGAGAGAGAGAGAGAGAGAGAGAGAGAGAGAGAGAGAGAGAGAGAGAGAGAGAAGAATGAAGTGAGCGGTTATACTTGGTTATACTTCACTCGGTATATTTCCGTTGCGTTGCCATTGAGCTGGTCAGGGTTTGGGTGTGATTACTGTACTGCACTGCACTGTACTATACTGCACACACACACACACACAACCACACACTGTGTGTGTGTGATGGAGAGATAAAACGGTGAAGGCTACTGATTTGAGGACTTGCGTTTTCGATCATTGATATTCAATAGTCTTTATTTTCTCCGATATCGTTTTGCTAACTCCGGTCGCCGGGGTCGCCATCTGCGCTGGTTCCTCCTCTGTGGTGCCGCACGCGGCCGTGCCAGCCGCCCTTCCTGCGCCCGTCAGCGTCAGACCCACAGGACGGACATCCAGGCTGCCCTGCCCCGCCCGGCTAACGAACGTTCCCTTTGGGTCCTCTAATGATCGGGTCCCCTAGAATTGTCGGATCGGGACGGCAGTAACATGGCCTGAAAGCTGAGGCCTAGACTCATCTCTATAACCTGATCGCTTACACTGTAAAATGAATAGGGAGCAGATATAATTACACCCTCGTGGCTCAAACGATGCGACCCATTGATGAAGTGTATGGATAATAGTTTAGGTCTGGGTCATATTTCAGCCATTCAATGATGTAAAATGCGACCAAGATAGCTGAGGTTTCAACCCCATGGGGGTCCGTAGGTGCGGAAATTACCCTTCTGAATGGTAACTTTCAACCGTAAATCGGAACATCGACCAGACAGGTGTAACCAAATCAACCCCATTCCGGATCAGAGGGTTAAAAATTCTACCGCAAATTTTCCCAGTAAGGTCTCTGGCAATGGTGTCGCGGATGAGACCACATTGTGGCGCACTCAGTGTGAAACCTTGTATACGCATGAACATCACGCAGACGACACTTCAACATAAAACGCTCTCGGTGATGTGTTGGGCCAGGGTTCGTGCGTGAAGTGCGTGTGCGGGACTGGTCTGGGAGAACGAGTCAACTCGAGTGTCAGCAGCAGAAGAAACATTTATTTCATGTCATTTGTCTTTTATAACCTTTCGCTGCCAATGTTACCAGCATGCTGCCAACCACAGCCTTGTATGCACACATGACACTCGAGAGATAAGAAGTAGTGGGCGTCGCAGCGTACCTGACCGGCACCGGCGGTAGCGCCCAGCTGGGGTTCCCGCCGGGGCCCTCAAGGCTCTCAATGCAGCACCCACCCGCTCCCGCGGGGACATCCCCGCGGGGACGCACAGTGCGCCCTGACCACCCTGCCCCGCCTGCCCGCGGAGACCGGCCGGGACATTTAAGAGCAGCGCACGGCCCCGGCACAGGCATTAGCATTGCAGACCTGCAGCAGTGGGTCTGCGCTTGTTTCATCTTCTTGCCGGATTGAGTGACGTCAGCAGCCACAACGGAATCGTCTATTTTCAACTAAGAAGCAGATTGCTGTCCACTGATTGGAATTAGTAAAAGTATTGTCATGGACCGTGACAACCAGCAGAAGGAGAGGGAGCGCGAGCGGGAACGGGAGCGAGAGAGGGAGCGCCAGCGGGAGCGGCAGAGGGAGGAAGAGAGACGGAGAGAGACTTCCCGCCGGCCGAGGCAGTACTACAGAGAGCGAGAAGAATGAGGTTAGATCCCCGGAATGAAATTGTCGTGAACTAATACTTCGATGAAGAATTTGCGAGGCGTCGTGTCTCTGGCTATGCGATTCCAACATGCTGGAAAGGTGAGGCCGTGATCTGTTGATAACGCCGTGCTCTGTCTCTCTTCAGCCTGTGTACAGAGGCCGGGCGTGACGGGCGGCCCTCGGGCCTCCCGTCGACCAGGCAACCAGCATCACTCCGCGGCGGGCCGGCTCAGGTTATGAGCTCGCGGGCCGGCAAGCCGCGGGTGAGGCGAGGGCGACGGGGGGTGCCGTTTCGCTGACAAAGCCCTTCGAGGCCGATGCGCTCGACGGGCTCCGAGCGGCCTGCCGAGCCGAGGACGGGCAGTCACGAAACCACCTCGAGTGAGCGAGGAACTCCGTGGACTACCGGCGAGCAAATCACTACGAACCACTGTGCTGTGAACCTGTGCTTGTGTCCAAAATATATCGAGACTACAAGTCGCGCTTCTAATCCACCGAGAAGCCCAAAACTCCCCTCCGCGCCATCCCCCCAGCCCCCCCCCCCCTCCCCGTAACATGGTGCATCGGCCAAATTAGAAGGGTCAGGGGGCATTTACGGGCCCCCGTACCCGCGTGGATGCAGCGAGGGGAGAAGAGAGTGCGGGCAAGAATACGGTGAACCCTATTTTTAAGACTTTGAGTTTGGTCCTTTTCAAAACCAAGAAGCACGAGAAGGTGCTCAGGAAGATTTCAGCGGCCCACCTTCAAGCGAATTGGCATCGTCTGTTTCCCGATTGGTCTCCGCTGAAAGTGAAAGTGTTTTGTGAAAAAGTCTCCAAGGGACACGCTGGCTGGCAGGTGATTTCAAGAATCGCTGCTGATTTGTTCGGCCGTAAAATCCGGGTGAGCTCCTCTTGTGATCAAGAAGAAATTTTTGGCGACAGCGATTCGGGAACCGTGGAACTTTTCATGTTCGATGACGAGCAGAGTAAATTTGGACAGTTCGAGATTTGGCATCTTCAGGCTCGGCTTGCAGCGCGCTGACCACGCATCGCCGCCGGACAGAGGCAGAGGCCCGCGTCCACACGGCACGCCCCCCTACGCCCCCGCTGCTGTCAGGAGGCAGCGGCACCACTCCAAGGACCGGCCCCGACATCGTGGAGGACCCCCAGGATTGGGCACCGTTGGAGCGCTCCCAACGCGGGAGTGCACATCGGTGCTCCACTCCCCGCCCAGGCAGGGCCCCGGCAACGACCGCCAAGACATCAGTGCAGTGCAGTGAACCCTAGTGTTTTGAAAAAGTCAATCGATAAAAATCAAGTGACAGGGAAAATTCAGGCCCCGCTCTTACGCGGGGGCGGCGACGTGCGAGTGACTGTGTGTGAGTGTGCATGATGTCGGCCGACACGAGTGCGTGTGTGAGTGTGTGCGTGCGTCGGCGCACCCGTCGAGGAGGCTACAGACCCATTCTTCAAGAACAATAAATCACCTAGTAAACAAAATAGCAGGACTCTAGTTACAGGTCAACAAGGTACGGAATAATTATAGAAAAGTAGCGCACGTTGTGAGTCCTGCGATGAATGAGGTCTCGTGTATGTACCGACGCTGTCGCACGAATTTTAGTTAAGATTTGATACGTAGTAGCATTGCATTTGTCTAGGAGGATACCAGACTTGTATTTGCACACGTTAGATACCTAGATGTAAGACAAGACTCGTGTGTAGGGGGCGGCAGGGCAAGCCGACCTCACCTGCCCGAGAAGATACCTAGATTTAAGTTTTGACTAGCTCGCGTGTAGGGGCGGATTAGCGAACCGACCTTGACCTACCCGATATAAAGGTGCGACGAATTCCCTGCGCGTAGATCAATTTTGTTCCTCTCAGGTACGTGGGTTCGATTTTAAACGATCGTGTTGAAATGGAATATTCTGTTTACCTACTTTGTGCCTTTCTTTTCAAAAAAATTTGAAGCCTCGTGGTTTTGTCTATGAATTTTACAGCTATCGCTCTTTGTACTATTTTAAGGGAATAGTCACGTTAGTAGCGACAATACTACCCGAATCAAAATTTACCCTGTAACTATAGCGTGCTAGTTCTTACCTTTGGTAACTTATAATGCGTAACAAAGACGATTTTTTTTCTTTTTTCGGTTTTTCTTTGTTTTTGTTAAACTGTGGGTGTGTGAGGGTTCCGGAGGACTCCCCTCACGCCCGTTGCTGCTCTGAGGCGAGGCCCACCTGCCGGGGCCCGCCGCGCGCTAGGCAGACAGCGATGCACTTGTTGCTTGGTCAGCAAGATGCCCCGGCGGTCAGCGGGGTGACATGGCCCTGTCGCACCTTTGGGGCTGGGGATGTGACGGGCGGCCCTCGGGTAGGGTGGTCCAAAAAAAAGCGACATTTTAAAATGTTTATCGGACCCAACGAAATATGATGCGTTATGACCTCCCGAACCACTGTGCCAAAGATGAGATCGATATCTCAACCCGAAATGCTGGCACAACGCGCTCAAAGTTTTGTCATTTGTGCCGCATTTCGAAGTTCCCGTGCGGGGCCGGTCGACTATCTGTCCACATGATGAAAAGCCACCGGCGGGTTTGAGAGCCGAAGACAGTCGCATATCGACCTAAACATGTGCGAACAGTCGTGCAGTGGTCAACTGCGAGGCCTGCAGGGCGGTTCCGATGCGACCGTGAGAATACTCCACGCGTCAGAGCCACTGCTTAGTGACCGGCCCCGCGCTCCACGCCGAAATCTCTTTGTCAGTTGTGCCAGCATTTCGGGTTGAGATATCGATCTCATCTTTGGCACAGTGGTTCGGGAGGTCATAACGCATCATATTTCGTTGGGTCCGATAAACATTTTCACATTTCTCTTATTTTGGACCACCCTACCCTCGGGCCTCCCGTCGACCAGGCAACCAGCATCACTCCGCGGCGGGCCGGCTCAGGTTGTGAGCTCGCGGGCCGGCAAGCTCCCCTCCGCGCCATCCCCCCAGCCCCCCCGTAACACGGGGACGAGGCGCGAGAGGTTCGACGGTCTTCCTCTTTGCCAATGCCAAAGGACGTGCGCCCGCGATGCTCGACTGACTGACTACCTGCCATCATCACCATCAGCACAACTGCAATCACCACCACCAAGGAACTACAATAAATGCTCTTTTATAAGTTGTTTTTAAAAAATATCTGCAGTTTTTATTCTTTCCTATATATTGTATGTATTCATGGGTACTCCGTACTTACAACACGAGACAATGCGATTTTCGACCCGCGCGTGGCCCACTCTAATCGGGGGAGGGTATCATGCTTGGTATCATGAGATAAGGTCATGATCATGAGATGGCACTCATCTCATGGGGAAATGTTTGGGCGCGGGCCTCACTACCCGCATAGATTACCAGCTTACTACAGTGGACTTCTAATTAATAACAGTGGATTGTCAAACTAGTTTCAGCGATTCGTCAGAGAGCGCCTACAAACCAACCTAACCAATTGATTGTAGTCGATTGCAAGTGACAACCCGAGGGGTTGACAACTCCATACAACACATACGCCCTTCCCGCGCTCATCAATCATTGTACTGGCCCCTCCGGCACCCATGCACACATGGCACCCGCTGCCGCGCAGCTGCGCGGGAAACTCAAATACAAACAAACATAAATAGAGTTCGATACATCCTAATAACAAACACGTAGTTGCGATAAGTGACGTCACAGCCCCTGTGGCACAGGTGAGAGGTGAGGTGGGGCTGTGACGTCACTTACCGCAACTACGTGTTTGTTATTAGGAGGTGTCGAGTTAAGGCACCGCAGGCCCACTAAGGGAGTGAGGCAGGACATCTGGCACTGATAAAACGCAGACGCACCCTTGCACCCTCCCTTCACCACGACTGGAGCAGCAGCAGCCTTGCTGGGCCTTCAGCCCGCTCCAGCCCCTGCAGTTCACACCGAGAGCTTGGGCGAGACGCGTCGGCCGCGGCACGGCAGAGGAACATAGCGGCGAGTGCCACGACCAACCAATAAACCCTCAACTACGAACGTCCAAGTAAATTCGCTTATTATCATACGCAAAGCAAGCGCCACTCGAGAAAGAACCCAAATATCCAAGGGCCAGACAACGACACCGCCTTGGTAGCCAGTCATGCCGTAATCAATGGTAATCGCTGGAAATTATTCAGGTTATCCGTGATGGGCCAAAGGTGGTATATTCGTTCGTAATACAACGATAATCAGTCGTAATCGACGAATCAACGACTCATCACCGGTGATCGGTGGTCACCATTAGTGATCGTTGGTAATCATGGTAAAGAATGATCGCAATCATGGTCGGTAATCGCCACTACTTGGCAAACGTTTGTGTACACTCGAACATGGAGTTGTCAACCCCTCGTCCTCGTGGTTACTGCAGACTATACATGACTGCCGACTACATTGCGGTTGCCTACCGGAAGACCAGGACAGGACGACGCGGAGTGGTCCCCAATCGTGTGGCGGTGCGCACGGCGAATGTCGGTCCTGGAAAACCCAGGACCAAATCGGGCCGAGGCGCCCTGTTCCAGGACCGTCCTGGAAACTGGTGACCAAACTCCCAGGACGGTCCTGGAAACGGGCAGCTTTGGCCACCCGCGCCTGCTGGTCCTGGGATAATGGGTGCTTCCTCCCAGGACGATCCTGGAACAGGGTCGCTGGCACCGCGGTCGGGCGCTCGTTTCCAGGACGGTCCTGGAACAGATTGCCTCGCGCCACTGCCCCTCCTCCTCAGCGCTGCGGTTTGCCATGTGACCCTGGTTTGCCAGCGACCCTGTTCCAGGACCGTCCTGGGAGGAAGCACACTTTTACCGTGCGTGCGGGGCCCAAGTGGTCCTCTGCGGTGCGTTATACCCCCCCCCCCCCCCCCCCCCCCATCGCTCTAGAGCCCCGCGCGGCTCGAGGGCCCGCCCGCCAGAGCGGCAGGGAGCGGTGGGGCGCGGCCGGGGGCGGGGCCGGGGGCAGAGGTGGGGACGGGGGCGGCGCAGTGCGGAGGGAGGGGAATGCCAGCCCACGCCCCGCCCATGTACCCCCCATTCGACTCTGTGCCTTGGCATGTTCACGGCACGAGCAGGCAGACCCGCGGAACGCCGAACGAAAGCTGCGACACGGTTCACTGATTGATATCCCGAGTAGCTCGACGCTTGGCGACGTTTGTTCGCCCGTCGTAGGCCCGCAACGCCCGCATCAACACCAAACCATACGGCATTCCTCGACGTTCCGTAAAGAGTCGTTACGGGGAGGAACCGAACACTTTGTCGACTTTCTTTGCCGCTAGTTTTCGCAAAATCCTGTTTTTTCAATGAGTTTATATCAAACATCATTACAATGCCTCTCTAAAATCTGCCTCATCGATTCATAATTGATGCGCTAGAGTGAAGTATTCGAATGGCAATGAAAGAGGACAATGCGGGGAAGAAGTAAACATATTTAGGTCTGGCAGAACAGTATACAGAAGTTTTCGTTTGTGACATCGCAGTGAACGCCAATATCAGCTTCTCCGGTCCTGGATATCATGGGAGATTGTAGCCAAAATCGACTTGAAAATTTCATCTATATAGCTTTCAAGAAAATCAAGTGAGTGCACTTGTGCACGATTCTTCCCCTCACCCGCTCCCTTCGGGGCAAGACCGAACACACGTGTGGGGAAAAAACGAACACTAACCTTTTATGTCATTAGAAATATTGATACGGACGTAACTGGTGGCTGGCAATTCGCACGGGAAGGCAGAGCTTATTTTGCAAAAGCGTAGCATACAGTGTGGCCTGTAATACCTCGATAATGCCCTCCAAAAAGTGTTCGATTTTTCCCCAATTCGCGGGTGTTCCATTTTCCCCCCGTAATGACCCCATCCGCCGATGTACGCGCCAAATTCTCCAGTCGTTTTCCCCTCGTATAATGAGCTCCGCTCAGCTCCCGCCCGCAGGCCACGGCCACGGCCAAGCTTATCGCGCTGCGGCCGGAAAACCTGGTCGGCTCCACGTGCGTGATAAACCCGGCGACGATCCCGCGGCACCCGCAGCCGCCTGCGATAGCGCGCTGGCTGTCAGTGTCAGTGCACTACACGCTACAGCGGTCAGCAGGCAAGCGACGGTGCGGGGGGCCGATGCGGTGCGGTGCCGGTATTCGCAGAGCTCGCCGAGACCGGAGAAAAGTCCTGCAAAGAAATGCGCCGCCGCGCCCAGGACCGCGTCGCCCGCCACGCCCCCGCGCTGGAGAGTGTCTATTTGCACGCCCTGTGCGAATAGCGCTAGAAAATAGAATCGTTCCCCGCGCTGCTGGCCGCGCTGCAGGCCGCAGTGTCGTCGGGTAAGAGGGACGGATTTGGAGGACTTTCGGGGTCTCCTATGATAGCTTAGGGGAGCTTTTGTTAAAAGGTTATGTGGCTGGTCAGGCCGCACGCAAAATAAATTAATTACACCGTAGCAAAACATTGAATAAAAAAAATGCCAGTAAAAGTTGCCATGGCAGCAGGTAATATGCATGTTTTGTGGAAATGATAAATGGTATGATTCTTTAAGATATATGCGGCGGATTGTTCTCTATCCTATCTTTGCTATTTAACAAGCCCTCCCCGCACACTTTGTACCCGGCATTTACTTTGCTTGGGGATCCCTTCCCGTTCGCCCCGCAGCTCCTCGGTGCAGCTTGGCGGCCTGCCCCCGGACACGAACTTCGATCTGCTCGTGCACGTCGTCAACGGTGAGGGGTACAACCCCATTGAGCATCTCAACATTCCCTTCTCGACCAAATGAGAAATGTGATGCGATACTTTTTGCTTGGTAGGGTGTGTTAGAGGACAGTTAGGGATGTGTCCAGATTCAGAACAGTTTATAGGATTTCATGACATGATTTATTTACATGAAATATATACAGCATTTACAGTACCACAGTTCTTGTAGGATGATTGTCACAAAACTTAGAGTAGAAGTTCATATGTGGGATTTAGATCCAATTATATGATTGTTGCTGTAATGCTTCAGGACCTCATTGAAATTGGCAGAGGAGAGCACACAAAGTAAAGAGCAGAGTAGTGAGCAATATGCTCTCCAATAAGAAGATTACAGCCAGAAGGAATGTCATAACATTTACATAACAAAGAGAAGCTGACTCTAACATATAATCAACAAATGACTTTTGAGGTCATCAAAATCATATTTTAAGGACAATAAATACATCTTTATTGGGTTTAATGAAAATTGAAAATAAATAATGTTACCCACACTACACCCTGAGAACTTACATCTTAATTTTTTAAATTAGGTATTAAGACAGGTATTCCCACAGCCACTAAATTCTATCCTTTATGCTCTTTACCCCTATAAGAAATCACAATAAATAATACGGAAGTAGTAACATATTAAATGGTTAGACGCAACAGGTTGTCGGAAAGAAAACAAATAAGGCTCAGAGTCTATACACAGTTATCACAAAATAGAGAATTTCACAAAACACACAACAGCAACAAATCTGTGAGCCAGCCTATTAAATACACACTAGATAGTTGGAAAATAAATCAAAATGAGCTTATTTCAAAGCATAAGCGATTACCTGAAGAAAGTGAGATTTCGTATTGATTTCAATCAAGTAGTGAGGTCTAAATTTTTCAAACAAACTCATTAAATTGTCACTAGATAAGTTACGGAGTTCGTAGCTAATGTTCTGAAAGCCAAGCCAAAGCTCTTTCAGAGAGAATGTACTTGTTTTCCAGAATCTCTGTGAAGGAGTGAAAGGGATGTGAAAATGTAGGCCAAAGAAGTACCAAATGGCAGTTTACACACAAGAGTATTGCTTACTTATTGCTAAATTACACAGAGTCAATACACCATTGCCAAGTGTCACAAGGAAAAGGGTAAGGTGCTAAACAATATTTTTAAATACGTGCAATGGAATGAAGGAGACAGGAGGAAAAACTCTATATGCACATATTCTCGCTCACACTAAAATAGTGGCCACATCTAGAAGTAGGACAAGAATAACAACAAAACACAAAATAGTCACAGTCAAAAAGTCTCATGACATTTTCATTCGCTGATTTACTATCACTGTGTAATCAGCATTATCAGTTTTCTTCCTATATCATGACTGATACAAACAATTTGACCAGGTTTAGCTGTATAGGGAGGGTACATCTAATTAGCCACGGAAAAGTTTTGTTCACATCACAAAAGGAGGTGCTTTGACTAGGCCAAAATTCAAGGGATTAAAAAAGAAAAAAAAGAGGAAGTAAAGGCAGTTCACACCCTAATGACTGCCACCATACCGACCACAAAATAGAAAATATATTGCCAAATTATAGAAAAAATTTGGCACAGTCAAATAAACTTCAAAATAACCCAAGTCATTAAAATAAGTCTCAGTCAAATAAAAACGGGTATTCATATTGCAATCAAGAAATGAGAATGCATAAGATTACAACACAAAGTAAGGTGCATTGACAGAATGATTTGAGATGTAAATAAGAAACAACTCAAACTGCAATCTGGTTTTGATATATAAGAGCAAGGGTTTATTTTAACAGTAACACAACTATTCTGTATATCTACATCAATATTATAAGTTTAATCATTTCAACAACGTAATCTTTGGTGTAAATTTTGGTTGAAAAATTCAATGTTTGATGTACTGAATATACAAGGGAAGTGGTTCATAAAGAACATGAAATAAGTCAATACCTACATGTCAATTTTTGAAAGTTATTGCAGGCAATGCCTAGAGATAAAAGTTGATGAGACGTAGTCTACAGTTAGTGTAGTTTTAAGTTACTCATGCCATACATAAGACAGCTTCGTAGAGCCCAACAAGTGGATCTCTCTGAAACATGTCTTCACATTGCATAACTTTTATGTTGACATACAGTTTTAAAAGCGTCCTTCCCCTCTTAAAAACAACTACAAATGCCCATGCGCACCTCCACTTACTTTTATTAGATTTAAAAAACAAAATCAAAACAGAAAATTACCAGTACAGAATTTCTAAAAGAGGCATCTTTACTGCCATCAAGAAATTTGGAAGAAAAGATAAATGCTCAAGTTATTACTTTCAAGAGACAACAAATTTGTCCCCAACAGCAAGCTACCCAAGGTAGTCAAGAGAACCAGTAAATGCTCAAAAGTGATGGAAGAGTATGTAAATACAATAACCATAGTATGTAATAAATAGGAAGATAATACTGTGGTAAAGCTACCCATGTTCATCACAATCCCAGAGCGTCATGCCCTAGATTATCCACAGTTCAAAAAAATACAAACAAGCTTGATATAAATTTTAAGAATGGGAAGCAAAACTTTAAGTTCATTCATTTTTTAGTACTTCACAAAAGGCTTCTAGTATTAAGATGAAACTTCCCATGTGATAGTACTGATTAAAACGCTCTCTTCTTTCATTCTTACAAAGAACAAGTAACAATACAACATGTTTTAAGCTATCTCATTTCAAGAGAACAAAACTCAGGACATGGCAAGGCTCATCATAATCTGAGAAGCTATTTATAAATCAACATTTTAAAAATTAGTTTTGTTTCATTTCCTTCCATCTAATTTTCAGCACAGAACATATCAACATGCTGTACATACAAATCACCACACTTACGTTATGTGAAATCAATTTTAAAAGAATGCCACAAGAACAAGTATCTGTGGACAATGGGATAAACTAATTTAAAAGTTCAGATAATCAGAGGGATCCTGGTGTTTAACTATCAACAAATACCCATTCTCATGAAGAAGCAATACACTTATCAAAATTATGAGAGACTTGGAGACTGAAATTAGTCACCAGAGCACTAACTAAATAACTTGAAGATCATTAGCTATTTGATAACTACCACCTCACAAACCCTCATTTATCCGTTCATTTTCTTCATCATGCTCTCGCATGGTAAATGTTTCAATTCAGGAGAGCCATAATATAACATCCACTTAAATCAACTCCATACAAAAATATGACTTTGATATGAACACAAACATCAACTAATAACTTTAAAAAGTTACGAAGAAAACAATGTACAAAACTAATAGAACTAAAATTATACACATATTAAACATCACAGAGAGGAGGGGTATTGCATAAATACACATTGCACATACTATAAAGGGAATCACACCGTTTTTTTTTTTTAAAGTACAAATGAGTCATACAATGTTTAAGCAGGCATTTACAATGAGTATTGACACAAAAGTAAATTTAACCCATCAATATCATTTTGAAGGAGATAAATACAAGAACAGTCTACAAATAAAGTTCAAATAACACGTAAAAGCACCATATTTAAAACAAACAAATAAATAGAATCCACTGAGTCAAGATTACCAGCAACAGCACACACACTATGCAACAAAAGTAGGTATGAGTTTGCTCAACTACATAAAAATTCATCTGAGTTGATTTCATCTGACAACTATAATTTGACAAACAAAAATATTTTTCCTCTCCCTTGGCAATTTTATGATCATACATCTTGCATACACGTATTGTCATAGTCAACTTCTACTTTTAAAGAAAATATTTGACACTAATACTGATTGAAGTCAAACTGACAATTGATGCCCTTATGACAAAATAATATAATTGTCAACCTTCAATGAGAAATACTACATACTTTCATACCATATAGGTGAAAGTTCCTATGAGTTTCATAAGAGATGCAGTCCATGCACTTGAATTGTACACACAAGTATTTCCATGATGAATTCGATGGATCTGTCAAGTATATCTATCACACGTCATCAATACATCATTGCTGAAGAAAACAACAACAACCAAGAATCACATCTACATTTCTACACAGTGCATCAAAACTTCTGTAACTCAACTTTTATAACTGATCTGTAATAGATGATCTTTGGCTTACTACATTCTTTCAAACAACTAGCTAAGCCTCCACATAAACATCATAATTGGTAACTAATCTCATTTTGTATGAGGAAAACAAAATTACAAAATATAATTAGACTCAGAGGGCATGCAGAAAACAATGCATCAAGATTTGTACACCCAAACTGATCTGACAAATTGATATTCTGTCAAACAAAATATCCAAAAAAGTATGTGCATGATATACAGTACTGATCCACAAACAAGATACGGACACATCAGAAAAATATGACCTCTTCCTCTTGTTGGTGATTCTGGGGTTTAGCCGGAGAGTCAGTATCCGGACTGCGCATTCGGTATCTGTCGGGTATTTTAGGGTACGTATTCGTACGACCAGCACGGTTGCCACCGGATGAAGAACTGGCCCCTGCTGAAGCGGGCGATGGTGACGGCGTGTGAGCAGACATATCCAAATGCGGCACATTCTGCATCATGGCGGGGCTGGAGCCGGTGCGCGCATGGCTAGGCACAAGAATGGTAGCAGGAGGTGGAGGGCTCACACTGCCAGAACCTAGACGATGGTATCCACTCAATGTTCCTGGGGCACAAGAAAATAAACATGTTTTTAATGCAAATGAAGGATGAAGGAGTAGGAGTTCATTAATTATTTTGTATACTGGCAAAAGGAATAGTGCAGGTAGGTACAATCACTATAAACTGTTCAAGTGCAAGGTGAGGCCTCATCAAACGGTGTACCAGTAGTGAAGTTTTTCAGCAAAACTACAGGCCACCTGTCCATTGCGTGCAAAACGGCATCCGACTTAATTAAATTAACTAATAAAATAAAAAGAGTTCCCAAAATAAAAATTGCTCCAAATTACTTATTCTTTTAATGTCAAGCACTAATGTGGGACTCTTTATGTAGAAAGCAAGCACAAGCGAAGCAACATTACAACAACAGTGATATTTGCAGTGATATTATCGAAACATATCAGTGGTGTAGGATCCAATTTCTACAAAAGCATTTAAGTCTGCATAACATGCAAATCATTGTGCAGACTAATAAACAAAACGTGTGAAAAACCCAACTTGAAATCTAAACTACTTTGTGCAGTACCACACCATAGAACGTTGATATCTTGGCTATGGTAAGACGTGGAAATTGGCTCGCAAACTAGAGGGATGCAGTTGCATGCGGACATAATGAGTGACCGCACCCTTTCACTTTCACTGACCCGAGCTACCACTGCCAGCTCCGCTGTTGCTCAGGCTCCCCATGCTTCTCCTGGAGTCAGCACTACCTTGGCTTAGCTTCAGTGGTAGCATTTGCTGAATGCCAATGCCCCCACTACTTCCAGCTCCAGCAGAACCTGCACTTGCATTGGTGCTGCTGCTAAGTTTAGAGAGTTTCAAAGGTAACTGCTGTTTAACCACATTTTGCGCAACCTTTAGTGGGCAAAAACAAATAAGTGCAATTAGAAAAAACTGATGAAAATTTGGTGACTTTAATTTTATTACAGATGCAATGTTCACCTTCTGCTGATTTGCTGCACTGATGAGGTTTAGGGGAACAGCAGCTGGCTTGTTGTTGGGTCCTTTCCACTTGGATGTTTCCACTTTACGCACCGGTGGGGAAGGCGTTGATTGCTGTGAGGGAGCAGTGCTTCCTGACATTACAGGACTATTGACTTCATGCGATACAGGGTCAATAGTTTCTGACCCAGGCAGGTTGTTGACTGGAGCTGTCACCACTGGCATGTTTGGGCTGATAAGAATACCCTGGCTTCTGAGCAATTCATACTTTCTGAAGAGCTGTTCTCTTTGTTGTATGACATCAGTTCGTTCAGATCGCACTTGATCCTGTTTTAAAGCCAAGTGGTCATTAGTAAATGAATACGGTGTATTCATTCAATCACAAAAAAGCAACAGGACAACCAGAAACTTTACCTGTAACCTCTGTAGTTCCGCTTTTCGTTCACTTAATTCTTTCTCTTGTTCATCACGTTCCCTTGCCCAAACCTCTTTTTCTTGAGTTAGACGGTCTTGTAAATTTCGCAGCTCCTCTAATTGCTGTGCTTGGCGATAAGCTGGCTTCTGCCTGTTTTCACACTCAGTTGACAACTGAGAGCGACATGTTGCTAACTGTGCTTGCAGGCTGTCAAAAACGAGAATGGTTAGTACCATGACAAGTGATAGCATAAGTATTTGAAGTAAATATTAACAGCCAGCAACATACTTGTCTATACTAGTCATTTGCTGAGAAATTATACTGCTCAGAGTATACACATGGTGAGACAACTGCAAAGCCACCATTTGCTGCTCTTGACCAAGAGTTATCAGACTAGGCAGTTCTCCAGGGGCAGAGTTAGGAATCTGCACAACAGGGACATTGACATTCTCCGCTGGGGCACTGAGCATTCCAGATGGAACAGTAGCCATAATGGCATTTCGTAATGGTGCCTCCTGTAAATAAGAGAGAAAATTTTCCATTTTAAGAGGCAAGGGGTGATCACAATATATATGTTACCAGAGAAGAATAGTATGTACCACCGATTGCAGGGATGGTCGTGAGGAACGACTAGCTTCTGAGTCTGGGGTGAGAGCTGGACTGGAGGAGATGGAGGGCTCCCTACTATGTCCATGCACAGCCACCTGCGGTTGAGCTTGCTGTGGTTTCTTCAGCACTGTTGATAAAATGTTATTATTTTCTGAAAATTCTATTAATTGAACTCCATGAAAAATGCTAGAAACAGACAAGCACACATTACTGTATTTACCTTTACAAACAGTTCCAGCACCTTGCTCCTTGTTTGCATTGTCAAAGCCGCCAAAAGTCTCAGCTCGTTTTGGCAAAGTAGGTGACACATAAGCAGAACTTTGGTGCTCTCCAGCAGAACTTACACTACGAGATAGATTGGTTCCCGAAACATAAAGGGAGCTGGCCAGTTGATTCACCTCCTGAGCAACAATAAGTCGTTGATAAAAATTCCATGACCAATTTGGCATGGCATATTATCAACAATAAGAGAAAAACTTACCCTCAGGGCTTTCAAAACCTCTTGCCACATGCGGGTTGAATCCACATCCTCTGATACGAGATGGGTGTATGAAGGGGAATCAACAGTACTTGTGCTTGAAGAAATTCCAGCCAGCTGCTGTTGGAGAGCCATTTTCTCTTCCAGGATCAACGCTTGTTCAACATCTTTCTGCCTCAAGATACCTGTAAAATAGTAAACATGTCCTAATATAAAAAAATACATCTTAACAAAGAATTCAAAATACTCTAAACTAAGAGCTTTTTGGGTATCTGGTATTGGGACATCCATGTGAACCATTAGGTAAACCCGTGCATGGCTAAAGGAAATAAAAGAAGACAGAAAAGATTGAGATATAACTGATAATGGCTGGCTAAGCAAAGTCACCACAAATTATTTGCTGAAATTTGGAGCATGGCTTTAGCATTTGACGCCAAATTGAGCATAATTCAATTTCAATTCCTTACAAAATATTCTTGTCATAAAAAAGAGAAACATGCTTCAGAGAAGTATGAGGAATCTCCTGAACCTTGATTTACTAATTTTTGCCACAGAACTGTGAAAAATCTTATTCTTTGCCATGAGGAAATCTGATGAGGCAAACAACTGAATCTATAGCCAAGCAATGGACATTTTCATGCATCTCAGGTAGCAAGGCTGACAACCTCTAACATGCCTGGCTTACTATACCTTGAACATCTGATTCCCCAAGGGGGGAGCCTTTGGAAAACAAAGAAAGCTTGTTAAAATCTTTAAAGAAGAGAAAGGAGAGTCTCAGAGATCCACAAGGTGATACTTTTGTTACTACATAGGACAAGTTTCCTCTGTCAAAATGAAGACCTTTTATAGAGCTTATGTGAAATATTCCTACATTGGCCAAATTGACAGCCGCATTAAATAAATAATTGCACAGTGTGTAAATGTAGTGAAATAAAACTAAAAATGTAAGTGTGAATGTGTGTGCATGTGTGTGTGACTAGGACAGTTGTGCCTTGATGCCTTGCAGACCATGGAACTTACCCACAATTTGTCTTATTTGTGCTTGCTTTGCATCAAAAAGCTTTCGCTTTTCTTCCTGACTCAGTGATGCACCATCTTCATCATCCTCAGGACAGCACTGCACTGCCGCCCTAACAGCCTGGATCCACACTTGCTTGTCTTTTGGCTTATGTACTTTTAACTCAAACATCTCGGGGTCCGCAGGATTGGAGGATATGAGGTAAATTCCTCGTGATTCTTGTCCTGCTTTCTCTCTCACCAGCAACTTTTGAAGGGATATAACACCCGCCTGAGTGAAGAAACATCATAAGCACACTTCCCAGAAGTAGCAGAAAAATTCAGTGAATGTAACATATTAACACCCTTTCATACCTTGTTATCTGGAGTAAAGAAAGAATACTTATGGTTGCTTTCCAGAAGGAAGAAAAGCACATCTGACAACACAATAACAAGCACAACCTGCATCTTGCTCCGTCCTTGCATGAGCATGGCAACACCTTCAAATCTAAAATTTAATCAATAAAAAAAATTATTAAATGTTTGTGTTCCACATTTCTTTTTTTTTTAATTACAACAACACAACAGGTGGGACACACTTACCTCAATTTACGGCTGTCAGCAAGAATGTCAGACTTTTTAAATTTATGACCTCTATGATAGGTGAATGACTTTGCATCAATTCTATTATATATTTCAAGCTTCCGATCTTCCTTTTCTTTCTCTGCAACTTGCGCATCCACTTCTACCAAAATTTCTTTAACAAGAGCTAGGGCTCGGAGCAATTTTTCTTGCTCCACTTTATTATCTTTGCTAGTTTTAATTAAAGGCTCAATTAAGAGGGGATACTTTGTCAGACGCTGAGTAACAAACAGGATGCACTCTGGAATGCCTTTCTTCTTTAGAAGTGGATTTCCCTGAAAAGTGACCCATAATGAGCCTCACACTCTTTGAAACCAAGCAACGAATAGAGCAAATCCTATTATGTGCTCCCAAAAACCAGCACTCAAGATCGCAAAATAAATACCTGGCAGTGCTTTACAAATTCACCGAACCGACGGTCATGCTGTAGATAAAATTTGTACATGTTGACAGCATCTCGGTGCTTTGAACAGAATTCACCATAACAGGCTTTTAGCCGTGCAGCTCCTTCACCAGAAAACTGCTCAAGCAAAATGTCACTAAGAGTGTCTATCACAGGAGAAGCTCTTTGTTTCTCTCTGAGCTTGGCAAGAAATTCAAGATGAATCTCTGTGAGATCAGCAAGTCGTGGAAACATTCGACCAAGATCAGCACCAAGCTGGAAATGCTTCTGCAGCCCTTCAACAAAAACCTGTTTGAAAGCATTTACAAACTTACTTAGTTTTCTTTCTTTTACTAAGAAATGGGCGATAGAAATTACATTGTTCATAAGAGCAGTTATTTATTTTTATTCATACCTTTTGCATCACTCGAAGAGTTAAACAATGGTGCTTTTCCGTTAAAATAAATTCATACATATGCTCCTGCCTCTTAATTTCCTTTTCCTTCAATTTTTTCGTGACCTGTAAGAATAAAACCGGTTGTAATGGTGTCGCAAAGTAGCAATGACACACTAGAACAATACTCTGTCTAATCTCACCTCTTTACTGACAGTTGGAGTCCATGAGTCTGGCTCCTCATTTTGTAAACCATGAATGGGGTCCAACTCCAATTCACTAGCAGTTACCGGATCTGATTCAGAAAGTTTGGAACATTAACAGTAGAACATAAACAGTACTAAGTAAAAGGAAAAAAATAATATTAAAATAAAAAAATCCTTAAAAAAATTACTTACTTTCATCAAGAAATTCATACTGCACCAATGGCACTTCATCAGAGTAACTAAAGAACAGAATGGTGGGGTAATGTTAAGATTTTGAAAGGCACTGAATAAGAAATAAAGGCTACAAGATGGCTACTCACTTGATTGCATCATGTATATGAGACCCATCAGTATCCTTTTCTTCATTTATTATTTGGCTGAAAAATATAAAGTAAAACATGACAATGTTAATGTAAGAAAACCATGAAATAGCCCTAGATAAATTCTTTTTGTTGCACACATGGTTTGAACTACACTACAAGAGCAGCAACATTCTGACTGAGCTGAAAAAAAAGGAAAAAAAAATGAAGTCCACAAACACAGATATCACTAGAGCAAATCAGCCAACTATTATTCACTTTCCACAAACCTAATGAGTAGAGAGAAGCTCAAAAGAAGAGTACAACTTACTTTTGTAAAGACAAAAAACTAAGTATGACATCACTCGGAAGAAAAGTTTTCATCATAAGACTTAGGCAGAAGCAGAAGCACCAAAGTCTGAAGCAGCAACAACTCCAAGAACAAATTGACATGAACTGCAATTCTTGCAAACAACTCTTCTGAAAAAACTCAGAAGTTTCTGATACACGAGGTCCATTATCCCTACAACCACCTCATTCAGAGGTAAAACTGAGACAAACATTTCTCCTGGTGCACTACACAATTAAAGACATGTAATTTACGATGTTCCCTTCAAAATTGAAGCAAGTGCATGTACCTCCAAGATGCCAGCAGCACACTCAGAGGATAGTTAAGAGAGTGAACTCAAAAAATAATCCCCCAATCAATCTTAAAAATCCAGGTAACGAACATTTAGACCACCACGTAGCACAGCAAAATATGTTAAAGAATGTATAATATCCTGTTCTCAGTACTGCTACCAAAACTACGAAGAGCAACTCAGAGACAGATTCAATGGGACAAATTGACGATTAACAAAGAAGTCGCTGCCAAACAAAGAAAAGTAATACAACAACTACTTAACAATAATCCTCCTATTCATGAAGCATCTACATCTTATAAATTTTAAGTAAGCCAGAGAAAACATTCAAGAAGAGGGCGAAATGACAGTTGTCTCACAGGGTGGGAAGATAAGAAACAAGTAACTTGCAAGTATGACAGCACAGTAATTGGTAGGCAGAACAAGCTCTGTGGTCATCCATCTTGATTGAAGGAACTTACTTAACTCCCAACTTGGCTGCTACTCTCCTCCAAGGGGAGTAGCACAACGTAGTCCTCCTAGTAGATTGTGAGCAGAGCGTGCCAGGTGCGCAAACGTACGTATCATGATACGCACAGAATGCGTGTTCGCGTGCCAAACAGATTTGGTGTATCAAGCATAGATTAGCAAGGGGGCTCATGGCCACAATCAAGTCAGTGAGTGTGATTTTAATATGCAATGTAGTATTTGAATCATGTGTATTTGAAAACAGAGTCAACACAACTGACTCTCCATGCTAAAGGTTAAACATCAAAGCATGCATCACAAATGCTTTAACAGTATATTTGTTTTCTTGTGTGAGTTAGAAGGTTACTGCATGTTGGACATATGGTAAGATTCCACAAAACTATCATGTTTGTATTGATGAAGGACTGATAGGGATGGCGTTGATGGTGTAAAATGGGAATGAAATGTTAAAGCAGAAAAAAGCTTAAATGAAAGGTCTGGCTTAAGAGTGATGACCAAACAAGAAGGATCAGAAGACAGTCACAGACACAGTAGATTTTGCTGACAGATAAAAAGAGATGTTAACAATGAAGAGGAAAACAAACAGAAATGAAGTGATGTCCTTTTTGAGAAATATGACTGTGCCTCCCATGAAATTTTGACAAAGAAACACTATGAAGGGATAACTGGACACATGTCATTAATTTTGCCTCTCAGATTGGTACACATGAAGTATGCCCTGGTGCAAGCAACTGTCACTTTCCAAGCAAATTGAGGCTGATTGAGAAAAGCTTATAAGGTCTGAACGCCTAGACAGTCAATTAACAGAAATATCATATCTAATAGATGAATAACTGCAGCTATGCATGCTAAAGCAATGCTGCATTATCAGCTACAAGGTGTTGACATGGTGAACACTAGGAAATCATTGGATGAATATCAGAATTCTCTAAGAGGGCTCTGACTTCCAGTCCTTAAGAAACATAATAGTACAGTTCTTCCTGCATGATTAAAAAATAAATGGTGGTGCATTGTACCATTTATTTAAAAGTTTAAATTACAGTATCGTTTTATGATGCAGCATTGTCTATTACCTAAACAGAAAGCTTTAGAGACTAGGTTCTTAAAAGCTGCACAAGTAATTGAATAATACAAAAAAGTTTTCCCACAACATCAGCAAATGTTGGCCAGTGCTTTGAAAACATACATATGCCATGTTTCCATCAAAATACAATCTACGAGTGTTGAGAACAGTTCCAATTCCAGAGGGAAAATCAAGAATGGTCTAATAATACTGATTTAGTCCAAACCTCTGTACCATTCATTTCTGAACAGCAACATATCATGACAGAAATACCAGAAACATGGCAAATATTTCTCAGCCCTGAAACAGACTATAATAAAGCTTTCACAGCAAAGTTGGTTGCAGAGCCAGAGATTTCTGAGAACAATATTATGAATGTGCCCCTGTACCCGTTTCCTTACACTGCATAAGCTACTTCCTTGCAGGAAAAAAAAATAAAAATAAAATATGAAGACATGGAAATTCTACTGTAGATTCAGCAGAATGTGTGTTAAACTCTTGTAAATAAAGACATAAAATAAAAATGATTCCTGATAAACTTAAGAGCCATATCACCTCTAAATAATAACAAAAATAAGAATCTACCAGCATGCAGAAGAATAAATAGACAAGACGAAGATCAAAAGAATCGAGTCAACCGTGAAATAAGACTTTAAATCAGATAATGAGTCTGTTCCTAGGCCTGAAGTTGAAACAGGATAGACACAAAGATTCAACATGAAACAGAGTGAAACCTACACAAGTTTTTGGAGAAAGGCTGAATAAAGAGAAGAAATAGTTATGGGCATATGGTGTAAGGTTCCAAAACCTGGGATTGGGAGGTTTCACCTTCTTGAAAATAATCAATTAGAGAAACAACAATGGCTGTACAAATGAAGACTGTGACCACTTATGTTTTGATTTCACAGCAATAAGATCACCAAATGGAAAGTGCCCAAAATTGAGGGTACACACGGTTGCACTGCAGTGGATAAAAAAAGGAGTAACGTCATCACTATACCACCATATGAAATCTTCCTTGAAAAGATGAGTTTACAAAACAAACCAAAAAGGCTCAGAAGTTTTCAAACAGTAGGTAACATGTGTTTTACCACTACTCAATATAGTATAAAAACCTTAAATCAAATGAAAAAGGGAAAAAGGAAAAAGAACTGACAATACAATGATAGAAATATGCAACACAAAAATTACCTGCTAGATGAGTTTGAAGTAAGTGAAACACTAGTGAGACTTTTCTTTTTCTCATTAGGGTGTTTGTTTGGTGGAGCGTGACCCATGATGTTAACACCAGACTTGGATGAATTCTGTAAGTAAAGACATGCTGTATTTTATATGAATCGTTTCAATGAAACCTATTGCAGCTCCCTGCTTATCAATATGCTTGCTTACCTTTGACGACTTTCCCTTGCAATCTTGAACATGGTCTTTACATGAGGTCTGATGAACGGTTGCAGAGCAATCTGTCAAACAAAATTCGTATGTCAAATTTCTGAAACCTTGAGCTGAATCAGCAAACACAAAATATACAAAAATGCCACATACTTTCACAACAAAATGCTGGTTTATTAGTTAGAGACTTAGCACACCAATCACATGTGTGGTGATTAACATAGCAAACTGATACCCACTGATGCGGTACTTTTTTCTTATCCTGTAATTAAGAATCACAGTGAATCTATTGAATGTAACATCATAGGCAATCATAAGAACTACTACTGAAATAACCGAACATGACTTACCTTCTTCTTTCTGAAAAATAAACTTCCTCTCTTTCTTCTCTTCTCAGCGTGATTATCATATGCAGCACTGAAAATAAAAGAAAATGCTTAGTAACCATGTATGGTGACCTGTCCATTCTCCTTTGTGAGGCAACACAACAATACAAGTGTATTTTATGAGGTGAAATAAACCAAATCGGAGGATTAATAATGTTTTAATGTTGTTCAATGGAAGATTTTGCTAAATATGTAAATACTGTACTCGGGCCGTGGGCAGCATGCCCATGCCCATAGCCGACACAACAGGCAACAGGGTGCAGTAGTGCAGCATATAAAAACAATTGCTAACAAGGTAATATTTACATTCCCCTAATCCCTATCAAAAAACGGTCTGTAGGTGCTGTTGTACAACAGCATGCACATATCCCAAGGCTGTTCAGTGAAACCAAAGTGACAGCAGGATTTTAATTCTAAACCACATAAAGAAAGTTAAATTGGCTCAAGACCCTCCCACCACAACTCATACAAAGTAGATACGTTACAAAAGATAGGAAATAGGCGAATGCTCGCCGTCATCACTCCAGTTTGCAGCCTATCAAATCTGCATTACATACTCACTCAGCAAGCAATTGGTGAAGGGAAAGTTGGCTATTTGCAGGAAGGAGCCGCGTTTCTTCCTCTTCTGTCTCGCTTTCCGTACCCGGACGTGGACGCTGGCCACTGTCGCCAAGGCGTGCACATACAAAGCTACAAGTGCAAGAAAAGCGAAAAGGAGTGCTAATGGTGCCACAAGCATACGCAACGATGCATCAAAATTGCTGACACACCCTCTAAACCATAACAAATGTTTGCTCTGGTGTAATTAAAATAGTGAGGAAACATGTGTAGCAAAACCAAAATAAAAAAATAAAAATAAAAAATAAAGAAAGAAAAAAAATAGAGGTAAAAATGGAAATGGAAAACAGGGGAGAGTAAGGATCGGTAAGGATTATTGGCCCAGAATCAGGAGAGGTAAGAAAAGGATTACGTGCACTTATGAAGTCATCTATAAAATGCAATTGAAAACCCTAATTCACCCTCAGCTCATTGAAAGATGTTATGATTCACTAGGCAAACTTTTCAATCCTTGATTCTATCTAACTCTCTTCAATTTTTTAGCAAAACCAGAGAGTATCAAAATTGAACTTGACTGGATTCTTCTTATGATATGATTTCATAGCATATGTACAGACATTGTCAGTTAGGTAGTTGAAGCCATGGCGGAACTGAGTATGTTATAAGATTAAATTTTACCAGCCTCTACAGTTTTTTGAGAAAATGCCATGCTTTGCTAATTTATGACAAATTCAATTCACATGAACAGCAGTGGCTAAACAATACAATTTTTAGAACATTTTTAAGAAGCTAAATCATGCTGCTTTCAGTGCTTTTATAGTGGACTGTTCTACAATCCTAACAAGTCCCATTTGAGTTCAAATCAAGCTGAGCTAAATATTGTCAGTAACACTTACGGTTGAATAGCAGGAGCTGCTCCATCGATCTGCACAGTGGCACTTGCTAAATCCCGCACCGCGATGATGGATGGTGTTGACACAGATTTTTGAAGAGGTAGCCTTGCAGGCATTAGCCGAGATTCTGCTTCACGTTTGGCTTGAATTTTAGCGAAGTCATTCTGGGTGAAAAAGGAACACCATCAACAAAATGAATGTGAGAACTCTAAAAGCGCATATGGTGGATGGTTTGGATAAACAAAAATGCAACGTACCTGTAAATCAGCTTCATTAAGGGAGTGAGTGGAAACGCCGCTACGCCTCCCACCTACAGAAGTTCCACTCTGATGACCAGGTGCAGAGCAGGTTGTACCGTCTGCTAAGAGGAGTCCCATGCCAAGGCTCATGCCAAGGCTCATTGTAATACTTGCACCGCTGTCTACTGTGTCTACAAAGGGATCCTCAACTTCCGAGTCCATACTGCTTAAACTCATACTGAAAGAAGATGATTATTGCATCAGAGAAGCTTCGCTGTCTGATAATTGATGACTTTATGGTTGGAATGGGCAATACCTTCTTTGCCGTGATGATTTCCGTTTCATTTTCCCATTAGTAAGATCCTCCAAAGCAGTCCAGCTGCGCCGTCTTGACACCTCTGAGCCAAAACCTCCCCTCCAAAGCCACTCCTTGGATGCAGACCCTATAAACGTAAAATAAAATTTTTCTTAAAATCAATGTGGTTAATTTTTTAGACAGCCAAAAACCAACAAAACCAACTAAAGTCAAACAGAAGGAACTCTTCTTGCCTTTTCGGTGAATTAGATCATTCATATGCGAGCTGATGAACCCGAGGTGAGGTGCTTGGATGGGTGAAGAATTTACTGATGATAAGAGATCTGGATCTGAGCCTGGGTCTATTGCTAGGGATGGACATGATGAGCTCAGTCTTGAATACTGGTTGGAACGCATGAGCTGTCATCAACAAAAAGCGAAACAAAATTTAATAAAAAAAGGGAAAAGAAACTCGCTAATACAGCGCTCAACCACGACGGGACGGGTCGGACGGCCATACCTGGGAGTTGAAGGCTTGCACGCTGAGCTCTCGCATCTGCTGAATCGACTCGTGTATTTCATGAAGGTGCTGCAGATTGTCCTCTGCGAACGAAAGGGAAAAGTGTGAGACGAGGAGGGAAGAGGGGCTCGGTCAGTACAGCAAACCATTCGGGTCGGTAGCGGTGGCTTACCCAGCACGGGGTAGTGCTTGCCGTGCATGCCGGGCGAGTGCGGGGTGACGCTGATGGTGGGGACGAGGCCCGGCGGCAGCCCCGGCGGCAGCCCCAGCGGCAGCCCCAGCCCGGGCACCGGGGCCCCCGGGGCCCCCGGGGGCAGGGCCGCCTGCAGGGCCGTGGGGGCGGCGGCAGCCATGGCCCCTGCCAGCCCCAGGCCCCCGCGCACGGCCATGCCCGGGACCAGGTAGTCGGTGATCAGGTCCTCGTCGCTGTCGTCCGGCCCGTACTCATCTGTGAACACGGAGAGAGAGAGAGAGCGGCGGCGTGAGCGGGCGTGAGTGAGCACGGTGGGGTGGGGGGGGGGGGGGGGGCACGGCTCACAGGGTGGCGCGGCCGCGGCGCCACGTGGTCTGGTCCAGCGGGCGCAGCCTGGCCTAGTCAGCCTCGGCTCAGGTCAGGTAGGGTCAGGGCCGGGGGGGGGGGGGGGGGGGGGCGTTGAGAGGCCCCCGCTCCGCGCTATAGGCCTTGGAGGACTAGCACGTTCGCACACACTCCACACCAAACGAAACCCGCGCACTTCCACCTCTGCTTTTAAATTACTATGTATTACTATGTATCCAGCACATAGCCAGCCAGAGACCAGAGAGAAGGTTTCTAGAAGCCCACGGAAACGCATAACATCGTGCGGCGCGCGCGGCGACGTAATTCGTTCCCCGGGCGGCGCAGCGGGGCGGCAGGCGGGGCCCCCGGCTCGGTAGGCAACATCGCCTCGAGCCGCGCACGGCCGCGAGGCGGGACGGCCTACCTCCCAGGCGGCTCCTCCCCTGCCCGCCTTGCCAGCCGCGATGCATACGACCACCGGCGGCGGCCTTGCGGGGAGGGATGGAGGAGAGGGAGGAGACGGAGGAGAGGGAGGAGAGGGAGGAGAGGGAGGGAGGAGAGGGAGGAGAGGGAGGAGAGGGAGGGAGGGAGGAGAGGGAGGAGAGGGAGGAGAGGGAGGAGAGGGAGGAGGGAGGGAGGGAGGAAGGGAGGGAGGGAGGGAGGAGGAGGGGGGGGGGGAGGGAGGGATGGGGGGGGGGAGGGAGGGAGGGAGGGAGGAAGGGGGGGGAGGGAGGAGAGGGCGGGGGAGCTGAGGCGGAAGGGAAGAGGGGGCGGCCGTTTGTTTGTCGTTGGGTGACTTGACCGACCCCCACCCCCTCCTCCGTGTCCCCCCCCCCCCCCCCCTCTTCTTCTTCATCTCCGCCTTTCAACTCCACACGACACGCCTCACGAGGCAAAACAGCAGCACGAGCGTAAAAGCGGTGTTTTCACAAGTGTAATCTAAAACGAAAGCAGAAGTAAGCGGGGGGCCACGCCGACAGCAAGCAGCAGAGAGCTGGAAGATGATGTCTTTCGGAAATTGAAAAAAGAGAGGGAGGGGAGGGGGAGGCAAAGGCGAGGGGAAAGAGAGGAGAGGGAGGGGGGGGGGGGGTAAGCGCCCTCGGATAAAGGCGGGAGATCGATTTGCGCCTCCTCCTCCGAGAAAGATTCCGGGTACCACAGGGCGACAGGGCGACAGCGGCAGCGGCCCCTGCGTGCTGCACTGCTGCATGAGAGCCCGCCACATTCAGGCGCAGGAAGTCGGGCGGGTGAGTCAGCAGGCGGCGCTGCCCCCGTCCTCACTGCAGGTTCTAAGGGCGCCCATCAATCTGGCAAGTATGACCCTTGAACGGTTAACACCCGCTAAAACTATTCAAAACCGAACAAAAAAGTTAGTTATAAGCACGAGCTTAATTAATAAGGAATGCTAATGCATCATCCTGTGTTTGGACCACCCGTTTTGAACAGTTTCGAGTAGTTTTCGCAGAATACCATCCGTTCAAGAGTCATACACGCCAGCATCGCGCTCGGAGGGGGCCACCGGGAAGCCTCCCCCCCCCCCTCTCCCTTCCCCAACACACTCATTTCAGTTAGGACTATTTATTCGGGTGCAGCTTTGCACAAAAAAAAACGATGAAAAGGCGGTCGATGAGAGACATGCAAGACGACACGGTACGGCGCGCGGCACCACAGGTGGGGCCGGGCGGGGCAGCCCTCCCGCACGCGGCCCCACGCGGCCCGCCGCAGGCCTGTGGCAGCGTGCACGTGCGCCCACGGCCCCCTCCGGCCACGGCCCCTCCCCGCCCCACCTCCGACAAGAGTTGCATTGTTCTCTGCCATCCGCCCGGCGCCCTCTCTGCGTCAGCGACATCCCACTCACTCCAGGGTGAGGGAGGGCCCCCACCCCCACCAACCACCCCTCTTCCGTTCCACATTTCAGTGTACTATTTTCGGACGCATCAGTGTCACTGCCAAGGGCGGAAAGGGGTGAGGAGGCGGTGGTGTGCAGGGTGCGGGAGGGGGGGGGGGGGGAGAGAGGGAGATAGGGAAGGGAGAGAGAGAGAGGGGAGGGGGAGAGGAAAAGAAGAGGGTGGGGTGGTGTTCTTGTTTGACGGATGTTGAATGTCGGTGAGGCGAACCCGACGAAACATCTCTACACCGTCCGTGGCCGTGGACCGCCAAGGCCACAAGAGCAGCCCCCTCCCCTCCCCTCTCACCCCCCCATCGCGCTCGTGTGATATGACGACGAGGTCCGGGGCCGGAGTCCCCCGTGAAATATTGACGCCGAGGGAAACTCCGCATACAATCACGCGCCGGGCCCCGCCGCTCCATTTGCCGCCCATGGCGGTCCCCGCGGAGGGCCCCGTGGGGCAGGGCAGGGCAGGGCAGGGCAGGGCCGGGCAGGGCAGGGGGCAGGGCAGGGCAGGGCAGGGCAGGGCAGGGCAGGGCAGGGCAGGGCAGGGCAGGGCAGGGCAGGGCAGGGCCGGGCAGGGCAGGGCAGGGCAGGGCAGGGCAGGGCAGGGCAGGGCCGGGCAGGGCAGGGCAGGGCAGGGCAGGGCAGGGCAGGGCAGGGCAGGGCAGGGCCGGGCAGGGCAGGGCAGGGCAGGGCAGGGCAGGGCAGGGCAGGGCAGGGCAGGGCAGGGCAGGGCAGGGCAGGGCAGGGCAGGCAGGGCAGGGCAGGGTAGGGCCGGGCAGTACCGGGCAGGGCCGCTCGCAAACCGCGGCACGATATTGGGGCGCCAGGATCAGGGCGGGGTGTCTGCGGGGGCGCACTCGAGGGGCACCTCCGAGGGGTATCCCGGCGCGTGTCCGGACCGAGTTTTCGGGGCGGGTCGTGACACGCGACACTCTTGTCGCCCACCCACAGGCTGAACGTCACGCCGGTTGCCTACTTTTCAGGCGGCCTAGAGGCCGTGGGGGGGGGGGGGGGGTGGAGGGACCCCGTGACCTCCCCCCTTCACCCACCGGATACGCGCCAGGATATCCCCGAGGGGTATCCCTAAGGGGCATTTCCAAGGGACATCCTCAAGTGGTCTCCCCATGTGGTATCTGCAAGGGGTATCCACAATGGGCGTCCAAAAGGGGCATCCCCCACAGGCGACGCACCGCTGACAACCAACCGCCCCGCTCCGCTCTCCTCCCCACACACACCCCGCCGAGGGAGGAAGTCCGGCACCGACGGCCAAGGCCATGGCGGCACTATCAAGTGGCCGCGCCGCCACGCGCCGCCACGCGCCGCCACGCGCCGCCACGTGCCGCACAGCCAGCGCGCGTTCTAATCAATGACCGGGGCGATAGCGGTCGGATCCGGAGCCCTCCGCCCCCCTACCCGACCCGCCACAGGTGGCGCCGCACCTCTCGCACGCTCCTCGCCGCCACCCTCGGCGCCACGCCTCTGTCTCTCTCCCACCGCCACCCTGGGCCACGCCTCTGTCTCTCTCCCACCGCCACCCTGGGCCACGCCTCTGTCTCTCTCCCACCGCCACCCTCCGCCCGACCGCTATACCGAGTGGGAGTGTCGGGCGGGTCGTCGCCGCCGCCGCCGCGGCAAACATTCCGTGTCGCTGAAAACATTTGAAATCACCGCACCGAAAGACCGCCGCGTCCGATGGGGTGAGGTCCTGCGCAGCGCACAGGTGGTGTGCGGGTCGGCGCGTGCGATTCCAACGTTCCGGCCGGGCTTCAAGATCATGTTGAGCACGAGCATCGGGCCAGAAAGCGGCCATAAACATTAAGAGAGATTTAGATAAATAGCGGGGGGGGGGGGGGGGGGGGGAAGACCCCGTTAAAATCCTGAAATCTCGGAACAAGTTCAGACGGGAGTTCCCGAGTGATTAGCCCCCTCGGCCGCGTCCGACACTTTGGCTAGCGGGACTAGCGAGAGTAGCGGGGGCGGGAGTCAGGGGGCACCCCGGCTGTGCCTGCTGCGCCGGGCTAATTGTGTGTGACCGGGCGAGCCGGGGATGAGGGCCGGGGCTGGCGGGGCGGCGGGGGGCGGGGCCCGTCCCACCCCCGGCCGGCCATGAGGGTTTGAGCGGCTGAGCGGCGGCAGCCCGGCCGGCGGCGGGGCAGAGCTGAGCAGAGCAGAGCTGAGCAGAGCCCGGATAAGTGGGCGTGACGGCGGCCGGGCAGCCGTGCCGGGCCGTGCCGGCGGGAGGGAGGGAGAGACAAGACACAGAGAGTGGGTTTTAAACACACACACGCACACACGCGCGCACACAGGGGCGCGCGTGCGCGGGCGGGACGGCAGCTGGAATTTCATTCCCGAGGCTCTCTCTGCTGCGGCCATGCCGCTGCAGCGGGGGGAGGCTCGGGTACGACGAGGGGCTAGGTCAGGGAGGGGGTGGGGCCGGGCGGGGCGGGGCCGGGCGGGTGCCCGCGGTGCGAGTTGAGAAATTAAAAGCAAATATAGAGGCCGCAGAGCCGCGGCCGCCGCAGCAGCTACGCAGCCCCGGGGACGGCCGCGGGGACCCTGGGGGACCCCTTCTAATCAGGACCATCTCCCAGTGTGCCTCTCGGGTCGGGACGCGGGAGGCAGGGCCGCGGCTCCTCCCCGGGTGGGCGGGGCGGGGCGGGCGGGAAACCTTCAGACGACGCGCGGCGGCAATATTTGCAAAACGTTTCCTATACAGGACACGATAGGAGGAGCACGATATAACGGCGTTACACACACACACGCGGGCGCGCGCGAACACACACACACACACACACACACACACACAGACGTACACGCACGGCGCTTACACAGTATTGACATGCCAGCCGACATCAAAGCGCCAAAGAATTCGCAGAACGCCACGCGAAACGTCGCGTTTCACAGCAGAGGAATAAAAAAGAAAAGAAAAGAATACACAAACGGCACGCGCGCACCCACACATCACACATGCTCACACTTGTATACGCGCACCGCACAGCAGGGCTCGGTTATTCTTTTCATTTCATCCCCCCGCCCCCCCAGCGGCGAGGACGAGGTCCGGCTGCCGCGTCACTCCGCAGGACAACGTTACGCTGCGCGCCGCACCATCACTGTTCCACGCCGCTCAAATTTGCGGGCGAACGAGCGGCGCCGACACGCTAAATGAATGGCGAGGGGACAATTGTTTTTACAAACCCTGTTGGGGGCACCACCGGCACCCCAAAGGCACCACCTCTCGGGCGGAGACAAGTCTCACACACGGAACTGCCTTGATGTAATCATTCTATTCTGTATGCCAGAAAACAATTCTGAAGTAAAGAGTACAAATTTATTGACTCCACCATATGATTAAGTAAGTTTGATGCCAGAGGCGAGAATAAGCATAGCTTAGACATTGCTGTTAGACTTTTATGTTTCTGTTAAGATGCAGTATTAGTGGTCGAATACAAGCTGTACGGATATTTTTATTCTAGCCGGAAGATCTCTATTCTGTGTGTGTGTGTGTGTGTGTGTGTGTGTGTGTGAGTGTGTGAGTGTGTGAGTGTGTGTGTGGGTGTGTGGGTAGGAAGGTCGGTCGGGTTGGTTGGTCGGTATCTGATTGGAGGTGCGAGAGGGGTTGAATAAATGAAGAGGCGAGGCGAGAACCAGTCGCTGGGTGCCGCGCAAACGGGGGGGGGGGGGGGGGGGGGGGGAGAGAGAGAGAGAGAAAGAGAAAGAGAGAGAGCAAAAGAGAGCGAGAGACAGACCCCCCGTGCGGCCTGCTGGGGCCATCTGCATCTGCTGTTGACTCAGTCGCTCTGCGGGAGCGGGGCCCAGCGGCACCAGGCGGAGCGCCCAGCTCGCCGCGGATAGGCAACCCGCCGACCCGCGCACACACCACACGACCGCCGCTCGCAGGACCGTGCGGACCAGATTCCCAAGTCTGTCGGGATGAGCGCGAAGAACGAAGCAGCGCGGAAGCAAAACAGCACTACTACACAGGCCGCTGCCGCCGCCGCTGCCGTGTCGGGAGGGACAGGTCGGGGGGGAGGGTGGTCGTGGTGGTCAGCCGATCTGCGGAGAAGGCAGCGGCGGCAGCGGCGGCGGCGGCGGCAGCGGCGGCAGCGCAGGCGGGCGGGGCCCATGGCCATTGCACCACAGTGAAATATTAAGCGTGCTCCCGAAAGGGCCCGGAAAAAATGTCCGAGTGCGACCGGCCGCCCGCCCTGCCTCCTCTCTCTCTCCTCTCTCTCTCTCTCTCTCTCTCTCTCTCTCTCTCTCTCTCTCTCTCCCTCTCTCTCTCTCCCCTCTCTCTCTCTCTCTCTCTCTCTCCTCTCTCTCTCTCTCTCTCTCTCTCTCTCCCTTCTCTCTCTCTCTCTCTCTCTCTCTCTCTCTCTCTCTCTCTCTCTCTCTCTCTCTCTCTCTCTCTCTCTCTCTCTCTCTCTCCCTCTCTCTCTCTCCTCCCTCTCTCTCTGTCTCTCTCTCGTCTCTCTCTCGTGCTCTCTTGCTTTGCTGGCGGAAGGCAGGAAGGAGGGAAAAAACGGAAGACTAATACGGCGACTCCGGGATGGGGGAAGGGGACAAAAAATAAAATAAAAATAGATGGCAACGGATGGGGGAGGGGGCAGCAACGGCGGCAGTGGTCAGTGGGCTGGGAACACCGCACCCCTCCCCCCACCCCTCCTCCCCTCCCTTCCGACCGACGCCAAATAATCAAGGTCGGGACGTTTTTCATTACGCCCTATCCGCGCCGAGCCGGGATCATCTTTGGCACAGCGCGCCTCGCCCTTCCAGCCCTTCAATGCCCGCCGATCCCAGGGCGCCTGCTGCTGGGCCTCAGCGGCCTCGGCGGCCTCGGCGGCCTCAGCCCCGCCAGGCTTCCCGCTACACGGGGCGGCGGGGCCCGGGGCCGCTGCTGGAGGCGCTGGAGGCGCTGGAGGCACCGAAATGGGGATGCGAGAAGGGGAGAAAAAAGAGAAATCCAGCCACAAGTACGGCCGAACATGCGCTACTTCCGTCCCCCCGTGCCGTGGTCCTAGAAATAATGTGAGGTGAGAATACGTGGGAGAGAGAGAGAGCGAGAGAGGGGGGAGGAAGGGGGAAACATTTGATTCGAAGAGAGAGAAATGGAAATTGTTTTTATTTGGGTCTAGGTAACAGGACTAAAACGTCCCTTGAATGGGAGGAAGGGATGGCTACATGATCGCGGCATCTATGGATGTTCCCTTCCACCCCTCACAGCATGTGTGTGTGTGTGTGTGTGTGTGTGTGTGTGTGTGTGTGTGCGTGCGCGCGCACCGCTCCTCGAGGCAAATGAGATCGAGTGAGAGGCTGAGAAAAGCGGCGGTGCGAGTGGTGCCTTGCCTACCTCGCCGGCGCGTGGCTGCTGCAGAGTACGTGGGCAGCGTGACAGTACGTCATACATCTATCACCGTTCAGTGTAATACACACCAAGCCCTGCTAGCGTAGCGTTGTGCCCCGCGGCTCCCGCCACTTGGCACGCGTCAGCGGCGCTGCGACAGGACGCCTCTCGGCCCGCACTGGAATGCCGCCCGGGGATCAGTTTGTTCAGACTAACGAGTCGATGCCCAGTTGGGGCACTGCACACATCACCAGTCGCACCACCACCGCCGCCACCTGCACCACTCTGTCCCCGTTCCTATTTTCCCAGTGTGTGTGTGTGTGCATGTGTGTGCGTGAGTGTGTGTGTATGCATATGTGTGTATGTGTGTGTGTGCCCACCTTCGCTGCCTGTGCCGTGCGCCCCCTCCCCTCTCGCTGTGATGGGGACGCCGGCGACAAGGGCGCGGAGCGGCGAGTAATAATCAGATTCTTTCCATCTCCCCAACTCCCGCCGGGGCCCGGCCCGCAGCCCCCTCCATCGCCACTCCCTTGTCGACTCCATACATTGGCTCTCTCGCCAACTTTTTCTATTACTCTTGCCGGCCGCTGACTAGGTCCGCCCGCTCCGCCCCGCCCGCTCCGCCCGCTCCGCCCGGCCCGGCCCGGCCCGGCTCCGGCTAAAAGCCCTGCCTTCCAGCGGAGTAATAGGCGACCATCCACAACGCGCACTGCGCTGCTTAAGGAAACGCAGCCAGTGGCGGGTCAATAGCGACCGCGCGCGGGGCCGTGCCGTGCACTCCGCGAGGGAGTGAGAGCGGGAGAGGGAGGGAGGGAGAGAGGAGACGACAGGAGAGCTTTATCCTCCAGGCGCCCCCGACGCCGAGCGGGCTGGGAGCTGGGAGGGCAAGGGCTGCAAGTGCCACGCCCTTGGCCAAGCCGCCGTGCGGGACGCGGAGGGGGCGAGAGGAAACGAAGGGCGGGAGGAGAAACACACGGACAGGCAGAGGAGAGCGCCCGGCTGGATAGGCAACAAGCCGGATGCGCAGCGGGCGTGCCCACCTGCTCGGGCGGCCAGCGGGCGGGGTCCTCGTGGACACGGCACACGCCGAGCCCGCGCAGCGCCAACCCCAACCCCTGCCGTCTCTTCCTCTCATATTCTCCCTCTCCTATTCTCTCTCTCATTCCTTTCCATTCTCTCTATCTCTCTGCCCTTCCCCTTCTCTCTCAGCAGGTGGATCTGGCCCCGTGCGGGTCGCGACACTGCCCCCCCCCCACACTCCTCCTCCTTTATCTGCCTTCCCTCCCCATTCTCGTTTTCCTTTCATCCTCATCTCACGGCCGGATCGCTGCCATAACAGCGTCGTTGTGGACCGCGGGGACGACGGCGCTCGGCGGGGATCCACCTCATTGCCCGCGGCACACGGCGGGTCCGCGCGCATTAGCGGAGCCCCCCCCCCCCCCCCCCCCCCCCCCCCCCCCACTGGTCCCCACAGGTCCCCACCCCGCGGGGCGGCAGCAGAACAAACACGGGCGCCGCACAGAGCCGCACCGAACGGAAAGGGCTGCACAAATTACGCAAACCGAACGCTGGCAACGTCAAAGAGACGTCGTTCTGTCCGCGTCGGGTACACGGCCCGCAGGACCCGCAGGACCGTGCTGCACTTCGACATCGACCAGGCACGGCCCTGTCCCAACTTTTTTTTAAATATATTTTTGGACCTTGATTATTTTTTACTCCCGGTTGACATGGCAGCAGGACACACTGTGATGATGCCTGATAGGTCCCGATCGCAGCTCGCGGCGGTGACGGGAAAGGGGAGGAAGGGAGGGAGGGAGGGATGGAGGAGGGGGAGATGGGAGGGGCGGCCCGTCGTGCAGATCCATCCACCCATACAGCTTTAATGCGAAAAAGTGCGCCTTTCGGCAGGATAATCCCCACGATCCCTCCCTGCGTCCCTCCCTCCCTCCCCCCTCCCCCTCTCCTCTCCTCTCCTCTCCTCTCCTCTCCTCTCCTCTCCTCTCCTCTCCTCTCCTCTCCTCTCCTCTGCCAGTCGCCGCCCGCGCACGTTGTCGCCGATATCCCAGAGATTTCGCTGTCCATAATTGAAGTGGTGAGCCGTGTCGGGCAGCGCCGGGCCGCCAGGTGGGCGTATAGGAAACCGTTTCGGGCCGGCGTCAGCACGCACGCACGCACGCACGCACGCACGCACGCACGCACACACACACACACATCTGAAATCGCCGGCGACTATCTGAAAAGTTGCTATCAGAGGTTCGTGCGCGCGATTGAGAGAGATTACTCGGAGCGTTTGCGCCGCAGAAACAGCCGGCGCACCCGATCGGGTGCACAGGAGTAGAGCTCTCTCATGGGTACAGTCAGTGAAGGAGTACAGGGGCACGGCGGGGGCCGTCCGGGAGCGACCACGTCACGTCACGTACCCCTGGCCGCCGGCGCCCAGCCCCCATCCACGCAGTCCAGGCCGACGGCGCGGCGTCGTCCCGGCGCAGAGTGCACCCGAGGCCGGCGGCCCGCACGCGGCCTCGGCGTCGTCCTGGCGGGCACGGACGTCGCCGTCGTCGTCGCCGCCGTCTCGCCGAACACGTCGACGTCATCCCCGTCTTCCTCGAGGAGAACTCCTCCACGGTCGAAGTAACGGTCGTCGCCGGGGTCGTCGGGGTCGCCGGTGGCGAACCGGGCCCACAGCACGGGGTTGTAGGCCTCGAGGAGGCCGCCGCCGTCGCCGGAGCCGCGGCCCTCGCAGGGGATGGCCGCCAGCGAGGGCCGGTACGACCGGGACCGGAACCGCCGCGGCACCGACGACAGCACCGGCGCCCGCCGGAACAGCGGCATGCCCAGGTGGCCCAGGCGGCCCAGGCGGACCGCGGGACACTCCGGACCGCTTCAGCTACCACCGCCACGCCTGCGGGGGCTGCAGAGCACTGCAGAGGCGCCGCCGCTACCGGCCGCGGGTGTTACTGCAGAGCAGCGAGCAACCCGCGCGCCTCCGTCGCCGTTATCAGGCCGAGCGATGTAATCGCCACGCGAGCGCCCGCTACACCCTGCTGATAAGGCAGGGGGGGGGGGGGGGCACGTGCCGGGCACATGTGCGAGCGTTCACACACACACACACACACACACACAGGGCGGAGGGAATAGCAAATTAACTTGCCAAGAAATAAACGCCATTCCGCCCAAACGGCCGCCCGCGTAGTACAAAGTTTCCGATGCTGCGTGCTCCCCACCACCGCGTGCCCAGCGGCGCCGTAGCCCGCCTCGAACCGCCCCCGGTGCGAACCAAGAAGAGCAAGAGTACGGGTGTGCGTGTGTGGGAGAGAAGGAGAGAAAGAGAGAGAGAGCTAAAGAGAAAGAGAGAGAGAGCTAAAGAGAAAGAGAGAGAGAAGAGAGAAAGAGAGAGAGAGAGAGAGAGAGCTAAAGAGAAAGAGAGAGAGAGAGAGAGAGAGAGAAAGAGAAAGAGAGAGAGAGAGAGATGGCGAGAGGGCGCCGGAAATAAAGGACTCTGATGACTCCCGCCCCGTCTCTCTCTCTCTCTCTCTCTCTCACACACACACACACACACACTGCGCGCGCCACCCCTGGCCAGCTGGGGGCAATACGACTGCCCCTCTATTTCCCCCTCCGTCCGTAACATCCCCGCCCGCGCCGACCAATTAAAAGAAATAGACCGATCCACCACGCAAACAAAAAAAAATTAAGAGGAGAAAAAGCGAAAACAAGACGAGGCACATGTACACATGGAAAGGTCAGGGGATAATTGACATCCGGTGCTCTGTTCCCGGTTAAAGCCCGCCTACCACCCCCCCCCCCCCCTCCCCCGTCTCTATAAGCCCCGGTCACGTACAGCGGCACGCATTCGGTAACGCAGCGGCGCCGCATTCAAATGACGAGACAAAAGTCGGTGCCGCTTCGCGCTTCCCTTCTTTCCCACGAACGCGTCCGCCGCTGCCGCCGCTGCCGCCGCTGCCGCCGCTGCCGCCGCTGCCGCCGCCGCACCCCAATCTTTCCGCGACGGAAAGACGGAGACAGCGCGAGCGAGTTAAGTACAAAAGACGAGGCCTGGGCCGGGCCGGGCTGTGGCGGCCCTGGCAAGCCGAGCGCCGAGCCGGGTGACTCACGGTCAGGATCGCTCCTCGGCACTCACAGTCCGGCGTGCCGCAGCCGCGCCGGCGCCACTTCAAACCGCATCGCTGATTCCTGCCCCCCCCCCCCCACGCGTCCTTCACGACGGCCGGCCGGCCGACAACGGTCCGCCGCCGCCGAGGCGCGGCGGGGCGCGGCCGGGCACAACTGTCACGACGCCGCCGTGCATGGCGGCGGCCAGGACGGCCAGGAGGGGAGGGGGGGGGGTCGTGGAGCCGGGCCCGGATGCGCCCCCCGCGCAGCATCCCCCCCCCCCCTGCTGGGGCTGCTCGGTGGTGCCGCGGGCCTGGAGGCGGGCCTTGGGCCGGCCTGGAGGCGGGCCTGGAGGCGGCCGCGGAGTCCTGCCTACGCGTGTCTGCCCTGATGTGCCCGAGTGTCCTGGAGGCTGCAATAAGCCTTTTAATAATTCAGTGCGGTGCGGTCACGGGGTGGCGTGGCCAGGGTTGGGATGCCGGAGGGGGGGGGGGGGGCGAGCAAAACACTGCGGACAAACAGCGCCTGTTGTTTTCAGGGTTCGTAGGGCCGCGCGCACGCTTCTCCCCCCCCCCCCCTTCCCCCGGCCAGACCCCCCGCGGCGGCCCGAGCAAACCTCTCGCCCGGCCACGCTGACGCCAATACGGGTCCGGGAACAAAACGCGTGTCCTTTCCTCTTCTCGCCCGGCCGCCCCGCCCAGCCTGCTCGGACCACTGGAGCGCGCCCGTCAAGGTCCTATTCAGAACACGTACCGCTCGGCTCTGCACCGGCCGAAAACGCACGGCGGCAGCGGCGGCGGGGCAGCGGCGGCGGGAGCAGCGGCGGCGGGGCGGCTTAAGGGTGTACCGGCTTACTTTTTTTTATTTCATAAATCGAGCGGCGGCGGCGGCACCCCCACGGCCACGCCACCCCAGCAGCGCCCCGCCCCACCCACACCCTTTCCGCAGTTGCCGGGGTCCCATGGCAGCTCCCAAGGCAAACTAACACCCCGGCAGCCGAGGAGAGTGAGGGGGGGGGGGGGCGTTGGAGTGGCTCATGTCAGGCGGGCGTATCGCCGGCATGAGAACCACGTCCTGTCAGCGCACGGGCATCGCCGATGTCCTTGCTGCTGTATCACAGACACACACGCACACACACACACACACTCTCTTCCATACACACTCTCTTCCATACACACACACACACGTCGCCATCCGCGGCCTCACAATAATGTTCCGCCCGTCGCTGCTCGCGGCCCCCGCCACCCCCACATCCGCGGCCTCCGCGAGCCGCGCCTCCTTGTCGCCTTTCAGGCGCGAGAGCCGGAGGCCGCGGAGGCCTTTCAGACCCGCCGTCCCCCGGTTACTCACGAGTCCGTAAATGCGGTGCAGAAGTGAATAGGGAAAAGGGAAAAAGAGTCTGGGGTGGGGAGAGTGGGGAGGGGTGGGGAGAGTGGGGAGGGGGGAGAGAGGGAAAGGAGAGAGGGGACAGAGGGGGAGGGGAGAGAGGAAAGGGAAAGGGGGAGAGAGGGGAGAGGGAGAGGGGAGAGGGGGAGGGGAGAGGGGGAGGGGAGAGGGGAGAGGGGAGAGGGGGAGAGGGGGAGAGCGGGGAGAGGGGGAGAGCGGGGAGAGGGGGGAGAGGGGAGGGGGAGAGGGGGAGAGGGAGAGGGGGAGGGGGGAGGGGGGGGAGGGGGGGGGGCAGAGAGGGGTGGGGGGAGGGAGGTCGAGAGGCGGAGATGCGGGATGAGGGGAAAGTGGCTCATGTCATGAGGAGCCGGGGTCCAGCAGGTGGCGGGGTGCTTATCACCGTGCCACAAAAAAAAAAAAGGGGGCTCGCAGTCCGGTTAGGAGCAGAGTCCTTCACAGAGTCCGAGCAAAACGCTTTGGTCGGGGCGCGTGTCATGGTAGCATCAAGCGCGGAGAGGACGGCACGAGAAGACCAGAGAAAGGGGTCGTTGTCGATAATTACCTCACACGCACGCACACACACACACACACAAGCAGAAGCACAATGCGAAGCGAAACCCCCGCACCCCAACCCACCCTCCCCCCTCGGCCCTCGGCCGGCCCCGAGCGCCGCAAGTGGTGGGAGACGAGGGGACGCGGACTCCACTCCCACCGCAGACGGGAGGACGGGAGGGTTGAAGGACTATCCATCCGCAATTGTGGCCCCGGCCCGGCCCGACCACACGGCGGCGGCGGCGGCGGCAACAGGTCAATCTGACCGGGCGTGACGTGGCGTGGCGTGGCGGGCAAGGATTAGCGCCCCGCCCCGCCAGCCCCGCAGAAGGGCTGGGAGGAAAACCTGGCGAGGCGCGCGCGAACCACTCCCTTATTCATAGTAAACTGGGCGTACAGCGTGCACGCATGACGCAAGCATTTTACCCCGCACACTGAATGTTGCGTACAATTTTTGTACCAATTATGTTGTGCTCGTGCATAATGATGAACATTTTTTTACGCAAAATTAAGTAAAAATTTGTACATAACATAAGTATGTCCGTATAGTTATGTGCATATTTACGTACAGAATTGAACATGACTGTTCCCGATGTGTTTTGCGAGATTTGCCGAAATTCTATTCTCTTAAGTTTGAAAGGAGTCACACGACCACCATCACCACCACCACCGCACACAATATTCGTGCTGCAATTTTTCCTCCGAATTCGTTGGCATTTCCCGCAAGGAACGTCGTCATCGTTGTGGGTTCGGGGCGGGTCGACAGCCCGCCGCTGCCGCCGCCGCCGCCGCGCGCACCACAATGGCTTACGCGCGGCCGCCTCCCTCGGGACTTCCGGCGTCACGTAACTCCCAGACAGGTCTGCGAGGGCGCGAGACAAGGGCGTTTCGAGTTCGAGGAGCCCCATCGGGTCTCGGTGTCACAGCGAGGGGCGAAGAGTGGGGGGGGGGGGGGGGGGGGAGAAAGAGAAAAGAGATACGGCATTCACAGATCCGGCAGACCCGCGGCAGGCGGCCGGCCTGGTAGCCTTTTGTCTCGCCTTTTGTTCTAGGGCATTCACGGCAGCGGCGCCCACTTCTCACGAGCCGTGCAGAGCGGAGCAGAGCGGAGCAGAGCCGATACGGGGCCGCGCTGCCGCCATGAAAATGAGCTCCCGAGCAGCGCTGTGCGGCAGGGCCAAGGCAGGGCCGGCAGGGCCCCGAGGAACGGACATCCGACCTGCCAGCCTGCGGGCAGACGGCCCTCTGGCGAGAGAGCCCGGAAGGCGGGGGCGGGCGGGCGTAGCGCTGTACCCAGTCAAAGTGCCAAGTTTCGAACCCTTCCGAAACTGCCACACATTCATTGCAACAAACCGAATTACTGTGCAGCGTCAATAATTATTGCATGTATTGATGCAGACACCACGTGTCCAAGTTTCGATCGCGGCTTATCTCCACCACGACAAAAAAAAACGCAGCGCAAAACCAAAAAACAAATTAGGGTCTCTTCGTATTGAACATTCCGGGGCGTAAGACGCAACGTTTCGTGCAAAACGGGTCCCTCTACCGTACCGTGGCGTATACCAATATCAGGCACGAGACTCCCCCCCCCCTCCTCTCCACGCTTCTGCTCGGCCTGGCACAGCACAGGAATGCGATTGTGGGTCCGCGTCCGCGACGCCGTGGCGCCCGCGACGCACGCCACGGCTGCCGGCGGCGTGTCGCGGGCCGTGCGCCGCCCCGGACGCGGCCGCGCAGCCAAGTTTGTGCAGCAACTCGGCGGCGGCGGCACGGCGGCGGGCCCAGCCTAGGCCGGCCTAGGCCGCCCGCACGGCACGATAACCTTTTCTTCTGGCCGACAGAGTTGTTGTTGTTGTAAGCAGCTTTGTGCAAGCTTGTGGCTTCGTGGCACGGCGGCGGCGGCGGCGGCGGCTGGCTGGCTGGCGGCCGTGCCGTGACGATCCGCAGCTGGGACAGCCGGGGCTGGCAGGCAGGCAAGCGCCTGATAGCCACTGGCAGCAGCAGCGGCACACAACACGGCAGCCCTAACAAGACCGGCAGGAGAGGGCTCCATATCGGCGGCGGCAGAGGCAGCAGGCGAGGCAGCGGGGCCCGACCCCAGCACGCGCAGCGCCGAGCGCCCGGCGGGTAGGCAGCGGGCGGCAGGCGCGGGCACGCATGGCGCGCGGGCCGGCCTACCCCGCCGCCCGCAGGCGCCCGCCCGCCCCCTCCTACCCGACCCCCGCCCCGGTACTGCCGACGCCGCCGCCCGGCCGCGTGCGCTGCACCGCGTGTCGTGCATGCACGATCACTGGCGTCACGGCGCGGCACAGCACAGCGGCCGCCGGCTCACCACAAACTTGTTGTGAACGCGGTCCTCGCAGTAAGACCAGGCGGGCCCTTACGCGGAACTATTCGAGGGACTTTGCAGAGGGCGCCCAGGGCCATCCGGGACCTCGGCAGGCTCCCGTCTTTATCTCTCCCCCTCCCCTCCCCCCCCCCCCCCCCTCTCTCTCTCTCTCTCTCTCTCTCTCTCTCTCTCGCTCCACATTCAAACGTCCCAGAATTCCGGGCCTTCCGATGACGAGAGCTAAAGGCCACCACCACGCTGCAATGGCACGCCGGCACCACCCCGCGCGGCCGCCGCCGACAAGACCACACTCACCGCGGCGACCCTCGTGCCCGCAGGAAGCGGAGGTGCGGGGGGAGTGAGAGAGAGGAGAGAGGAGAGAGAGAGGAGAGAGAGAGGAGAGAGAGAGGAGAGAGAGAGGAGAGAGAGAGAGAGAGAGAGAGAGAGAGAGAGAGAGAGAGAGAGAGAGAGAGAGAGAGAGAGAGAGAGAGAGAGAGAGAGAATGGCGATAGAGAGTGATGGGAGATCGATGCTGATGCCGCGGCCCCGGCGGCCCCGGCCCTTCTAAATGCCTGGTCAGTCGTGACTTAGGCACCACACGCCACTGACCCTTCCCCCTCCCCGCCTCCTTCTCCTCCTCGAGAAACGGAATGTTGGATCACACCGGCCGTCGGTACAGTCCCGGCCCCAAGTCAGACGCCGCGATATGCCCTTTTGGCGGCGGCTGTACCTGCAGCGGGGCGTGCCTGGGCGGGCCGTCGTCTGTCGCGGCCGCGGCTCAGCCTCCCAGCCCGACACCTGCCTGCCCCAGCAGCTGACGCCCCCCCCCCCTCCCCACTCTCCCCGCGGACCGCGAAAACGTCTGACACGGCGCGCAGCCGGGTCGCTGCTGAGGTCATCACTCTATCCATATTGGTGACGCGCCCAAACCGCGGCCGAGACGCGCCGCCACCACAGAGCTGCCGCCTCAGAGCTGCTGAGCTGCTGCCACAGAGCTGCCGCCTCAGAGCTGCTGAGCTGCTGCCACAGAGCTGCCGCCTCAGAGCTGCTGAGCTGCTGCCACAGAGCTGCCGCCTCAGAGCTGCTGAGCTGCTGCCACAGAGCTGCCGCCTCAGAGCTGCTGAGCTGCTGCCACAGAGCTGCCGCCTCAGAGCTGCTGAGCTGCTGCCACAGAGCTGCCGCCTCAGAGCTGCTGAGCTGCTGCCACAGAGCTGCCGCCTCAGAGCTGCTGAGCTGCTGCCACAGAGCTGCCGCCTCAGAGCTGCTGAGCTGCTGCCACAGAGCTGCCGCCTCAGAGCTGCTGAGCTGCTGCCACAGAGCTGCCGCCGCTGCAGCCGCTGCAGCCGCCGCAGCAGACCGCTGCAAGATAGCGTACTGACCACGGCAAACCATTATTTCATAAAATTGTGTGCGATGATGTTCGTGGAAGTCACTTTACGGGTTTATGTAGCCCAAACGACCGCGAACTAAATTCCCGCAAACTAAATTGCTAGGGGGGAGGGGGATTTGGACCACATCTGGAGGGAACCACAACTTTTCCGCTGTACATGGGTTTCCTGGGCTCGCGGCTGCGGGCCCAGCGCGCCGTTATAGTAATTACTCCGACACCCCCGCGGGGGGCCGCGGGCCGCGGTGGTGACCCCGCGGTGACCCCGCTGCCGGCCGCTGCTCCGTTCTGTGCCCCCCCCCCCCCTCCCTCCGGGGGGTCCCGCGGACTCAAAGAAGGCGATTGTTCCATCATCTCCGTCCCAGTTCTAGCCGAGAGCGGGTGGCCGTTCTGCGGACCCGGCTATGCTAATGAGGTGTGGGCGCGACAGAGGCCGCGGGGGCCGCTGCGGGACCAGCGAGAACATCGGGAGCGGGGCGGGCTGACTAGACCTGGCGGGCTGGCCGAGTCCCCGTCACCGAGCTGTAAGCAACAGTGCCCACGGGGGGAGGGTAGGAGAGGAGGATGATGGCGAGGGCGAGGGCGAGAGAGAGAGAGAGAGAGAGAGAGAGAGAGAGAGAGAGAGAGAGAGAGAGAGAGAGAGATGGCAAGGGACAGAGTGGGAGAGAGGGATGAGACAGAGGGGGGGGAGATGAGGAGATGGAGGGCGGGAGAGTGGGGCAAGGAATGGACAGAGGGAGGGATGAGAGGGAGAGATGCGGGAGAGGATGGAAAGGTAGAGAAGAGAGACAGAGGTTGAGAAAGACGGGTAGATAGATAAACGGGGAGGAAAGACACGGCGAGGCGGGTAGGCATGGTGGAGGGAGAGGGCGCGCGAGCGACCAGGTGTTGGGAATACAGCGAGCAGGGATCGCGCCGTCTAAATTTGGTGAATGGTAAAGCCGTAACCAAGCATGAGGCTCTCCTCCAATCGATGTCCCGCCCCGTCCCACGGAACGGGCCGCGGGGGCCGCGGGGGTCCACTCCAGCCGGGGCGGCGGGCGGGGCGCTGGCGGGGAGGCGCGGGGGCTCAGAAGGGCACGAGCCGAGCCGAGACGGGCAGAGCCAGCGGCCAACAAGTCACTTGAGCAGGTGGATGCGGCTGCAGCCACCCGCCCGCCGCGGCCCGGCGGGCGCCCCCACGGGCCCACGGCCGCGGGCCAGCACTAGGGCGCGGCGCGCGGCGCAGCACGTGTTGCGCCTAGGCTGGGGATGGCCTAGGCCCCCTGAGCCCGCGTGTTCAACCCCTACGGGGTGCTGCGGCGAGGCGCCTACAGGCCCCGTTCAGGCGCGGATGCTGGAGCTGCCGGAGCCAGGGGCACAGGGCCACCGTACCGCTTTTGGCGTATCTACAGGCGGCTAGTGCGGGTTGCCTACATCCCGAGCGGCTATTAAGGTCCCAAGGGGGCACATACACCTTTGCGCCCCCCCCCCTTCCCCTGGATCCGCGCCTGGCTCCGTGTGCCCGATCGGCAAACTGGCACCGTCATTCTAAATCTGCTCGCGCGGACCCAATCCTCATGCAGGGCAACATTCGTCGCGGCATCTTCTGTTGACGGTCCGCGGGGGCGGGCGCCCGACACGGGCGCGGCTCTCGCTCACCTACTCGACCGGAGCGCTGCTGCCACCGCCGCTGGCCGTCGCTCGCTGCTGAACGCCTTGTCGCACGTCGCGGTGTGGATTGCCTTCCCTCCGCGCCGAGGGAGGGCGGGGGGCGGGGCGCGGGGCCTGGCGCGGCCGCACCGAGGGGTTGGGGGTGGGGGCGGGGTGAGCCCCGCCGGGGGGCTGGCCGGACCACGCGCCGCGCTGTGCCGGGACGGGGCCGCGGGGGCCGCGGGGGCCGGAGTCGGGGTAGCAGGGGGCGCAGCCTCCCTCCACGCCGCTGCCTGTGGGCTCTGGCCTGGCCCGCTCACCAGCACCGACTGCCAACGCTCCATGCCCCGCGCCCGGCTACGCCGCGCCACACCCCGCCACGGCATCTCTAGGGGTGGTGACTCCCCCCCCCCCCCCTGAGCGGAGGGGGAGCGGGAGGGGGTTGCGTGGTGGTGCACAACACACGCCCAGCCGCAACAGCCGCCCCTGCCCTCCGCACCGCCCGCCCGCCCCGCATCCGCCTTCGCGCTCCATCATTTTTACGAGTCCCGTTCCCGGCCCTCCTCTTTTACTACTCGCGTTTCCATCCCAATCACTCCCCGCCGGGCCCCGCGCCGCGCACCTCGGTAGCAGCCCAATTGCCGTCAGGCATCGATACTGTGCGAAATCTACCGCGCCGCGCCCGCGCTCTAATCTTCCCGGCCTCTCCACGCCCGCCCCGCCCGCCCCCTGCAGCCCTTCCTGCCCTACATTTCTTTAGGGCTTCGCGGCAGCCAGACACGGCCGGCTCGGACCCTAACGTCGGCAGCGGCGGCAGCAGTAGCAGCAGCAGCAGGCCCTGGTGTGGCTTCAGCACCTCCAGTGTCGCAGACAATATCTCTCTCCTCTCCCTCTTCCTCTCCACTCGTATCACGGAGAGAGAGGAGGGAGAGGAGAGAGAGGAGAGAGAGAGAGGAGAGAGAGGAGAGAGAGGAGAGAGAGGAGAGAGAGAGAGAGAGAGAGAGAGAGAGAGAGAGAGAGAGAGAGAGAGAGAGAGAGAGAGAGAGAGAGAGAGAGAGAGAGAGAGAGAGAGAGAGAGAGAGAGAGAGAGAGAGAGAGAAAGAGAGAGATCAAAAGTGACCAACATGAAGCGGTGCATGTTCACACTGGAGCCTCCCACGGAGAAGACCGACCAAAAGTACATTGACGTGGTTCATTCCAAGAAAAAGGACCACAACAGATTATACCTAGTTTCGGTAAATCTACCAAACTTCATCATCTGTCATACACAGAAATATGGACTATGTGGTTTGCATAAGCAACACTAGACAGGTGTAAAAAAAAAAAACATCTGGAGAACTCACCGGATGAAAATGGGGCAAAACGAACATCGTGTTTATCCATTGTGGATGTTGAGAAAGAGGAGCAAAAAAATGCAGTCGGGTAATCCTTAATGGAGCATTATGGCCTTGCTGATAGAGCCATGCAAATCACAATCAGGCAGCATCTACATACAACAAACGAAACATAAATTTACAGGTTAAATCATGCAAGTGCTTCTTGTAAGGACCATTCTAACACTATAGAAAAGCACAAATCAAGGCGTAAATTTTAAAAACTACAAAGCAAACTATGAGCCTCACAAAAACTAGAACAATTGGAAAACCTAAAGTAGGCTCCAGAACTAACTAAATAAAAAGAGTTAAGATACAACTGGCATATCTACACTCACCAAGCTATCTTTACTAAATCAGTATTTCTACTAAATAAAATTCTTTACTACATTATTTTCATAGATGAACTGTGACAGCATTTTTTGTAGCATTGATCAACAGGTGAAATTGAAGAAACTTCAAACAAAGTTTGCTACTAACTCCTGTGGCTGTGCCCTGTTGATCCTCAGGCACTCCCGACTCCATAGCGAGTATTTCTTAATTTTACAGCACATACGGGGTACCGGTGTGACTCAAAATTAGCAAGCTGCCAGGTCAAAATTAAGTTTGAAATGTGGGTCGAAGAATAACATAACCTTTAAAATACGTAACACAGCCAAGACTCTCTTCGCCTTGTCTTCCAGTGCGCTTAAAGCATAGCAAATCGCCTGCACATCTCCGTTGGGCACTCGCATGCACTCACCTGCAGTGGCTCCTCACATTCTCGAGCCAATATCCGCGCACAAATCGACCACCGAGCGGCTTCTAGCATTCACTAACATTCAAATTAGCTCAATAAACACATCGAGTACGTTCACATCACAGTACATCCAGACACCGGACATGACGTAGTTGTTTATTTTCCTTTTTTTCTGACTTACCTCCCCTCCCACCTGCCGGGCGTTCCACGGGGGAGGCTCAGCCGATATAAGTAGCCAGTCGCGAAAAAATGTAACCTCGTGGGGGCGCTCGAACACTGCTGGAAGAAAGAGGGATCAGAGATAAACACAAAAACTGCGAGTTTTAGCAATTACGTCCTATCACATAAATGTGAGGAAGCAGGTCGCTTTGGAACCAGTCCAGATCTTACCCTCCCCCGTGCGACGCGCCCCGCCCCCACCACCTGCCCACCGCCCACCTGATACCTGTCTGAACTGAACCTGTCACAGCTGTCACTGTCAAGTGAATAACAAACTAGTTTGCGTCCACTTGACTCGAGATTGCGCATTTGGAAAGAAGAGCAATGCCGAATGCCTTTGTTGCTTCCATCTTTAAGTACGAATTTTACGAAAATAAAGGTTTTGTGAATCGCAAAGGAGGGCGACATAACCTGTAGGTGGGGGTACTTCCGCCAACAGGTGGGGGGGGGGGGGGGGGGGGGGAAGGTGAGTCAAGCAGAAGAAAGGACGGGCTTTGCGGAGGCCGAGCAGTGGGCGTTGTGTTCGCAAGGCGCGGCGCAAGTCAGAGTGCTTGGTGTTGATGAAGGCTATTTAACTTCGTAGTTTACCGAAAGAATTGTAATAATAATGTTATTGTCACTCCATTTGGCCCAACAGCCTGCTTTTAAAATTGTCCTCCTGCTGATGTTGTTACTTAGAGTAAACAGTCATTTCACATATTACACTTTGCTGTACACCGATGTCCTTCCAAGTTTGGTTGTGCCCAAGTAAAACAAAGATAGCCGTCCGTCCCACTCTTGTAACATCGAAATATCTTAACTTGGCTCAGCGCTTTTGCCTATGGAGTATAACCCTCATTGATTGTGCTATAATCACTTATCTGTGACAGTAGTGATATGCTCTTGGAATGCCTGATAAATTCGGTCTTCATTGTGAGGCACAGTTTTACGAAAACTGCAGACTTTTCAAAGTCATTTACCTGTCAATAAACATGTGGTATGTAGTGTGCTTGTTTGTATGTTGTTTTTCACTTAATAGCTATCTTCGTCTTAACAGTAACTATTAACATGTTTGCAATGTTTTTCAAAGTATGAAATTTCACTTTTATTCTGCTTTAAACTTTGACAGCTTGTTTCTTTACAGCTTTCGATGTTTTGTAAAATTGTTCTCAGGTAGAATGCTGGTGTTTTGTCGATATCGACCATTCCCGAAGAAGTATCCTATTCCTCTTGCTAGGAACCTAAGTGTCTCAGTATGTCAGAAACCACGGGCTTCTGAAGTTCTCACATCCTACCTGCTTCAATGTAATGAGCCCCCGTGGACCTCATATTTTGTCAAGTACAAAAGTGTTCAAGATGATCAATGGGGCCTTTCACATTTCAACTGGAAGGCAGGCAGCTCAAATTACCATATTTTACGCACAGGCTGTTACCCTTACATCAAGTATCACTGCTCAAAACGCCCTCATCAGGACCTTTCTGTAGAAAATCTGTTCATGAGGATAATTAAAATTTCAAACTTGTGTAAGTGTTGCCATTTAAACATGAACTCATAGCACTTATTCTGAATTCTTCAGGAACATATACCCAAGAACTTACTTTGTGTATGTGTGTGTGTCCACAGGCATACCATGTTTAATGTATGGTATAGCAGCTACGCAGTTGATACGCCATGTTGAAGAAGTGCAGATGCCGCATGGTCCTATCAATATATACTTTTTATACCCAGAAGACAAGGGTTCTCTGTACTAATAAATTCTAGATGCTTACAGAAGTGAACAGGAAACTCTTGATTAGTCAGTCAGCTGCTAATTGTTACACAGGTTCAGTTCTCTAGTCAGCTGTTATATTTTTATTACAACCATCAATATGTATCAAAGAAATTATTCACATATTTTTCAGAAACCCATATCACTTCAAAATTAGGAACTGTATTAATTGTGATTTTAAAATACTGTTCAAAGTACTGTTCCCTTTCATCTCAGTGCTGTTGAGTCATAGTAGCTTTAATTTTGTGATTTTAAAGAAGAGGATTGCAAATGTTGTTTATTATTTCTTTTTTAACCAATGTGTTAAAATTTTGTGATGTGGTGCTCTTTGTCATGTTTGTGATCAAATGCAGATGTTGAGGGTGCTAATGGATGTTTGCATAGTCTATTCTCCTTGTTTTTGCGTTGTTTTTTTTTTTGGTGGATTAGTTACCTCTTATTCCTGAAAGAAAGGTCTTTTCTCATGTCTTTCATATAGAATTTGCCTTTTGAACTTAAATTATGTGTGGAACTTCTCAGTCAGCCTAGTCCTGTACCCATGAATAGTTGTGACAGTCTTTCTTCAGAGAATGAAATGCACAAACATCATCATGTCGTCCATACCTGGTGGCTTAATTGAGGTTGTTGGAAGTTGACTTTATACAGGTCTATGGATCTTTCTCAACCCTTTTCTAGGACTTTTGCCCTTTCAATTAGCTGATCAAAACTAAATTTTTGGATGTATGGGTTAGAATTCCATTTATTACCTCCACTGTGAGCGGCCAAGAAAAGTCTGTATATGATCTCTTTCCTTATGCCCCTTCTGTCCGGGCTCCCTTGAAAGGCATTCCGTTTTATTTCCAATCATGTTAAGGTTACCTGTTCTGATGGTAGTCAATTCTCAGCAGTCTAGCTGATCTCTTTCTACAAGTGCTTTTAGAGTATTAACTTAAAGAAAGACTGAGTAACAAATTGTTATTGGTGTTAGCTTTGTTCTGTTGGTTCATTTTTTCCTGTTTGAGGGAAGGTTCAGAAAAAAATGTTCAGACTGAAATTTTTAAGTAATAAGTTTCTTTTTGCTCTTCAAAATGTACACAGGAACAACAAAGAACCACAGGAATACAGTGCCAACAGAGATGCCAGTGGATTCAAACTGTTAAGGTTACATAATTTTTGTGTACCATCAATAAAATTTGTAACTGCTACAATTGATTGAGCTTCAAAATAATTGTTTATTCTATTTCCTATTTTTTATTGAATTGGGTAAGGACAATTTGACTCCATTCAGACTAATGTGCACTAGTCTTGAAAACACCAACAGTGAGAAAGTAATTTGAGTGCAAACGTATTTGAGCACACTGCCATCACCAGTTAAATCTACAAAAAGGTGAACACTTTGAGGAGCCAAATGGTTCATAACACAGCAATTGTCACAAATGATTGAGTACTCGAGAATCATATCAGATAATTGTGAACTGAATTTGAGTAAACAACCTCTGAGGGGGTCAGAGGTGAGGAATGGCAAAGTTGATTAAATTTGCAAGCAAAGTCTAACAGACGAATAGGAATGTGGGCACAACCTAATGAGTCACATATTGACAGATGGAAGAATACAAGAAACTACTTACATGATAGTGTATGACCTACATAGAAAATGTAAAAGACAATAACAAATCACACTTCAGTCATATATTAGTCCACATCACGGTGAGGGACCAAACTAAACAAATGATGTGGAATTTTCAAATTTAGAATGATACAGGATTTTAGGTTAAATACAGAAATAAATAAATAAGTTAAAAGGGCAAAGATGGAAGATATGATTTGCCACTCATTAATACATTACAATGAAATCTTTATCCAAGAATTCATTAAAACTCATTATCTTGTAAAATATAACTTCTCCTGGTATGTGAAGGAAAAGAGGATTTGAGAAAACATTCCTTTTTACCAACTACCGAAGAAAAATGAGAGGAGATGGTTCAAAGCAGAAGAGGATGAGGTAACCCGCGTTTCACAATGGATTTGCATACCTATCTACTCTACTGATGATAACTGACAGCAAAAATAAAGTTTCCTTTAACTAAAAAAGCAAATTCTGGAAGTAGACAACGGCTAGGATAAGTTAAAATATAATACCGTCTGTTTAAGGTTTCAAATCAGCAAGTTTCACATTAATTCACTACCTATGACCAATAAAAATACTTTTAAAACTATACAGATAAGCCACTGAGTTCAATTAAACATCTGCTTGCAAATAAATAAATTTTTTAGGTGCAGCTACATAAGGGATATTATTTTTCTTAGCTGGGGAAAAGAAAGGAAACTTGAAAAACATGGTCAACCGTCAAAATTGTGCCATAGTAATTCGGCATACAATGACATCAGTCTAAGTTAAGATCAGCATAGCAGTTTCTCAAACCTCAAAGTTAATACCAAATTGTGATAGAGCATGAAATACCACCAATAAGAAACATTACTAGGAAAGATATATTCATATAATGAGAACCCTGCATCGTTCAGTTAGCTTCAAAATCAACACCCAACATAGAGAATTTCCAGAATGTGGGAAAATGTTCTCATGACACAGATCATCAGGGAGTATAATTTAAAATGCATATTTTGAGAGTAATACATAGTTTGGTTTTCAACTGAGAAAATCAGGAAGCAATGCATATAATACATTGAGTCATATGATACACATTGCACATACACATCTTTAACAACACCGGACAAGGGTCCAGCCAAAACTTTAAAAAATCATCCACCTAGCAGTAGCTGCTAAGGCAACAAGGTCCTTAACAGTTCCAGTCTACAACCTGGATTTATATCCCTTGACAAATAAAAGAAAATAAAGACCAGGAAAACAGAAATTACCTTGATACGAACAAAACAGCGAACCGAGTTCCCGAAGGAACAAACTATACAAATCTATCACATGACGACGCAGCAGGTGCGGTGGCACGCGCGGCAGCAGGGGCAGAGGCGCCGTGACGCCTGGCCGACGGCGCGGCCGCAGCAGTGCGTCAGGGGGGACAGGGCGGAGGGGGAGGGCGGGGGGGATGCGGCGGCCGACCCGCTCCGGCTGCGGCTGCGGGTCGAGGTGGGCGACGGCGACGGGCCGTAGGGGCCGTAAGGGCAGTAGTGCCCGGCGGGCGGGTGGTGCCGCTCCAGCCACCGATCCACGGGCCGGTAAGGGGACGGCGGGGTCGGCACCCAGGGGTACGACGGGCACCTGGCGGGGGACGGACCAGCGCCGTGGCCCAGGCCGCCGACGACGCACGACGGCAGCGACGGCGACAGCGCCAGGTCGCCGCGCGTCCAGAAGCGACGACGACCCACGGCCAGGGCTACGGCCGACGACGAGGGGGTAGCCGGGAGGCGGGCGGCCGACGACGCCGAGCCGGGGGTGCAGCACGTGAAGGACTGGGACAGCTCGGCGAGGGCGAGGGCGTCGCCGGGGTGCAGGATCAGCGAGGAGTGCATGGCCCGCCGCCGCGGCAGCTGCGGGGACAGCCTCAGCCCGTGGCCAGGGCCCAGGCCCACGACGCAGGGCCGGTCCGACGACGACGATGCCTTCCTGGACGAGAGGGAGGGCCGGGGCGACACCCGGCACGGCCGGTCCGTGGAGAAGGCGGACACGACGACGTGGCCGTTGAGGTCCGGATCCTGGTCCGGGCCCTGGTCAAGTCCCGTGTCCGCGTGGGAGAAGGTGATGGGGGGCGGCTGGTGTGGGGGCTCGGGGAGGGGACCACTGCTCGCGGGGGGCCGGGCGGGGGCGTCCGGAGTGCGGGCAGGGCGGGGCGTGTCACTACCGCTGCTCCGGGCAGCACGACGGGTCGGCGGTGCCGTTCTTGGGCACGCGGTTCACCAGCGGGGAGACGTACACCCAGTTGTCGCCCAGCTCCCGGAAGCTCTGAATGGGGAGAAGGAGGGGCATTAGTGGAAATTTAGCAACAGTAATAAACGGGTCGATGTCGTGTTTGGAGCAAGAAGAACCAACCTTGGTTTCCCATCTGATGTTCCTGTCTTTCCTGTCCTTGGCTTCATCTCTTTGTCTCTGTTCAAGATCAGTTTTCGCATTTGTAGCTTTGTCAATATCATTGAACCTGATGGGATGGAAAAAACCATGAACACACAGTGCAGAAGAGAATGAAAAAAAATAATTGGGAATTTCAATGTAAACAAAATCGACAAAAAAAAATAAACAAAACAAACCTAAGACCGGCAGTGACCTCTTTCCAAAGTCGTCTAGACTCCATTTCATCTTGCTCTGAAATTGGTCTTACTATTTTTTTTACTATAGGAATTTCATTGACATTTAAAAACCCCTCTGTTCTCTGTAATGAAGACACGTAACAAAATAAATATCTGCCCAAAAAGACATTTTTAAAAAATCATCAAACCTCACAAAACACAGTTATGGTTCATACCCCATCAGCCCACTTTGCTTGCATGCTTCCATTCCACTCTCCACTTATACTTAAGAATGCCTTCTTGTCTCCCGGCTGGAAAACTTCCCCTGATATCCTGTGTTTTCTTCCTCCATAAAACGGTTTGGTATGAAATTCAATGGTAGCACTGAAGCCAGTTTTAGCACAAGAAATTGTAACTGGTCCTCCTAGTTCAATCCATGGTACAGTTAGAATAGATCTGCAAATGACATAAATCTGTACAGAAACTGTGGCGAGTACCAAACCATCAAAGGTTAAAATGCACACATGAAGGCAAAAATTTGATCAACACATAAATGATCATACCTGCCGTAGCCATTTGGGAATGTTACTATATACTCTTCATCATACTCAAGCACAGAGACACAACCTTGACCGATGTTGTGGACGCCAACAGAGAGACCTAGGAACTTCGACTTTGTCCACACATGTGCACAGAAACTTATTCTTTTGTTGTAGTGCTCAGCATAAAATGCTGAAACTATAGAAAATAGGTTAACAAAGGGGAGCACATATGTGAAACTTCAAAATGCCAACAAGAAAGCAACATGTAATGAAACATACTTGGAGGGTGGTGGGATACTTGTTCTGCTATGAATGTAAGTTGGTTGCGATCGCACCAAGGAACTGGTCCATCAGGTACTACTGGTTCAACGCCCGCTGGGAGGCCAGGTACATTCCAGTGACAATAAAATAATTCGCCTAGAATAGGATTGTAAGGCTTTTTGGCAACAGAGCTTTTCCGACCCGCATGATATGCAGACATATACCAGCGCACAACTTGCACCATACGGTCCTTTGGATCCTTAAAGTCTGCAATTCTAAACAAGAAAATAAAAAAAGTTAGTACTTAACTCATATAAGGGAAACTTAAATTTATTTTTAAAAAATATGTCTTACTTCAAGAAATAATCCGGGTGTGCAAAATAGTCAGAGTACATCTCCAGGAGAGACCGCCTTTCTAAGATAAATGTAGGCAGAACAACTCTGGTTAAATCCATTCCAATCTTCACTTGGGACAGAAGGTGTGTGACCACGGATCCGTGTGCTTCCATCGTACCGACTGTGACAGAGGAAGAGAACAGGAGCAATAAGCCATTAGCGACAGAGAGGAGGCTCGCCAATCCTTATAATAAATATCCTGTCCGTGTAGGAAGCACGTCCTGAGCCCCTGAGGACACCAGGGCAGGCCGGCCATCGCGGCACGCGAGCGAGCGCACGCTGAGACCGCCTCGCCCAGTGCACCCCGGTACTTACTGTCGCACTCATCCTCGTCGTCGTACAGGGCTGGAAACAAACGAAAGAAAGATAAGTCGGATGACAAACGGGGAGGCAGCCAACGGGAACACGGCGAGCGGGGCGGCGGAACTCACCGTCGTAGTCGAGGGAGCCGTCGGACAGCAGGGGAGGCACTCCGGGCCGGCGGCTCACGCCCGACATGCTGGCGCGGCCCCCGCCGCCCGCCCCCAGGGCCGACGGCTGCCCGGAGGAGGCCTCCGAGTCGCGGCGGCCATGCGCCAGGCCACCCAGGCCCCCCAGGGGGCCACCCAGGCCGGGGGCGCGGCCAGCGGCGTCCAGCTGGTCGGACGCCGACGAGAAGATGGGCAGGCCGCTGCAGACAGACAGAGACAGAGCGAGCGGTGAGAGAGGGGACGAGCACAAGAGAAAGAGAGACGGAGCTAGAGCGTTGCTAGTGTGCATGCCACACGGCCAAATGATCTGGATCTGGCAGAAACCTCTTTTAAATGCCCGTCCGAAAGCGTTGGTTGTTCGATTGTCTCCCGTTGTGCACGGAGCTGCAACTGGCAAACTAAGGCGTAAGTGTAGAGGAGGGGAGGGGGCCTTTCCGAACGGCACAGCACCTCCAGCGCTACCAGTGCTGCCAGTGCAGACTCCATTGTTGACTCCGCCCCCCACAACTCCACCTTCCTTAGTCTGCCCGTCTAGCGAAGCCTAGCGTGGCCTAGCGGCCCCGGTCCACCCCCCGCCAGCCCTGTTGACTGTAGGTAGGGGCCAGGGGTGCAGCCCCCCCCCCCCCCCCTCTCACCCCGTCTCCCACCCGCCGGCGCACACATCGCCCTGTTGACCATTCCGGCCAGTTTCACACTAATGGAAGGGGAATATTGACCCGACAGCCCGGCGCTGCGCCGGTCTGACGCCGGTCTGACGCCGGTCTGACGCTGGTCTGACGCCGGTCTGACGCTGGCCTTGGCCGTCCACCCCAAGGACCTCAAAGGCCAAGTGTGTAAAATTCATCGGTCGAAAACTCACGACCGAACCGGCGACCGTGAGCGCGGCGGCCCGCGGCGGCGGTCACCAGGGCAGCCGACAGCCAACAGCCGACTCCCGACAGACACGGCATGCACTCGCGGTAGTCCGACGACGACCGCCAACTGCCGGCCGAGGCCGCGGGGCACCGCGGGGGCAAAGGCAGCCCGGCCCGGGGCAGCTCGGGGCAGCCACCCGTGCGGCCCTGTGCACAAGTTCTGCGCGATGCCGCATCGTAGAAGTCACAGCAGCAAACGGATCCGGTTCTGCGCCCCGACCGAACTTGTAAATCAGATCAAAGTATTTGCATACTGTGATTCGGATAAAAACCGCCAAGAAAGTTCGAAGTTTATGCAAATGTGTGTCGACGTCTTGGGGAATCCTTTGAAATCTTCTGAAATCTATATACACGCTTTTTTTTGTCGAACGATTCACCCCCTCGCTACGAACACTGCCTCCGCAGCTGTCTCTGTCGCGCTCGTGGTGCGCCTCGTGAGAGAGCGACAGAGAGGCCCGAGTCGACAACACGGTAAAAAATAATCCTTTTTTTTTCGAAGGATCCTTCTGGGTGCTTTACATGTACCATCCTTCTGAAAAAAGGGTTTTATTTTGCCGTGGAAAGTGTTCGGAACCGTAACGCCCTGCAGCGCCGCCCAGCGCCGCTCGTGTCCGCGATAGGCAAGGCGCACGACGCGCGTGCGCGTCGAGCCAGCGATTGCCTACCTACCCGGGGGCCCCGACGGAGCGGGCCGCTGCTGAACCAGCGGAAACATCATCTCCGGCCGACGAGTGGCTCCGAGACCAGAAAGGGGGGGGGGGGGCGATCCGTTCCCAGTCCCGTCCCAGCGGAGCGGAGAACCAGCCAAGGGTAAAAATACTTCCAGAAGCGTCCCGGAACAGGGAGGGGTTGGCGGCAGGGCCGAGCTCCCGAGTCCCGAGCCGGGCCGGGCAGGGCAGGGCCCCGATGCCGACAGAGGCGGTAGCGGTAGCGGTAGCGGCAGCGGGCGCCGCCGCCGCCGCCGCCGCCGCCGCCGCCGCCGCCGCCGCCGCCGCCTTGAGGCTCGCTGAAGTCGTAATTAGGGCTCTGGCGCCGTAAATCTCACAAGCAGGTGCGTGCGAGTGGCGGCGGCGGCAGCAGCGGGAGCTCCACAACACCCGCCGCCGCCGCCGCAGCAGCAGCCAGTATCCGAGCACTGCTCGGCGTCCACACCGCGACGGCGGCGCGAGGGGGAACACTTCGACCGGGACTTTCATGATGCGGCATTTCACATAATTCGTATACACACAGGATTCCAAGAGTGATCGCCCCATCGCGGCGGCGTCAGCCAGAGACACAGCCCACGCCGCAGAGCGACGCCGAGTTAATAATCCAGTGGGGGGGGGGGAGCAGCCCCGCCCCGCCCCTCACAAATACACACGACCCACGTAATTTTCCTGACACTTCCTCCGCCTCTACCTCCCCGCTCTCCCTATCGTCCTCCCTCTCACTCTCTTCCTCCCTCTCCCCCTCCCCCTCTCCCTCTCTCTCACCCTCCCTTCCTCCCCCTGATCCCGCCTCCGGAAGGCCGGCACGGGGGTCGGCGGCTCGACAGTGTGGCTCTACCTCTGCCGCTCCCAGCCCCGCCGGCCCCGCCAGCCCTGACAGTCTCGCCAGCCAGTCCCGCCACGGCCAGCGGTGAGGTGGCTTCCGGGAGACAACAAAAATGATCAGGTAGAATGGCGACGGCAGGAGCAGGACACGGGGGATTTAGGGGGTGGGGGGAGTGGGAGAGGGAGGGGGAGGGAGGGAGGGAGGGAGGGAGGGAGGGGGAGAGAGGGAGGGAGGGAGAGAGGGAGGGAGGGAGAGAGGGAGGGAGGGAGAGAGGGAGGAATGGGCGGGGGAGGGAGAGGGGGAGGGAAACTCTAAAGGGCTTTTGCGGTGTTCACCGACGCAACGCCAACGCAGACGTCGGATGGAATAACGGAGATGGCGGGTAGCGCGAAGGGCCGCGGGAAAATAAAACGGCACAGGAGAGTGATAAAACGCAGGATAAAACAGGGCAAAGGGTGAGAGGAAGAGGAAGAGGAGGAGGGGAGGAGGAGGAGGAGGAGGAGGAGGAGGAGGAGGAGGAGGAGGAGGAGGAGGAGGAGGAGGAGGAGGAGGAGGAGGAGGAGGAGAGAGGAGGAGGAGGAGGAGGAGGAGGAGGAGGAGGAGGAGGAGGAGGAGGAGGAGGAGGAGGAGGAGAAGGAGGAGGAGGAGGAGGAGGAGGAGGAGGGGAAGAGGAGGAGGAGGAGGAGGAGGAGGAGGAGGAGGAAGAAGAGGAAGAGGAAGAGGAAGAGGAGGAGGAGGAGGAGGCAGGCGGCAGGCGAAGAGCGGGAGAAGTGGAGAGAAAATAGGGGCGCGGGAGGAGGCGAGGACGTGGATGTGCCAGAGCGGCGCACAAGGACAAGACGGGGTCAGGGTACCGCCACCGCCACATCAAAAATAAATAAGAAGAAGGGAACTGCATGGTGCAGAGAGTGAGTGAGTGCTCTCCACATGATGCGATGATAAAGTGGAGTTGTGGAGACAGAATCGAGGGGGTGTGGAGGGGTGGCCCAGTGACGCTCCGCAAGGGGGGCGAGAGGGGCGGGGAGCGGAGAAAAACTGATCTGAAAGATACGAGTTGACGAGCAGGCGAAGGCAGGGTGGCAGGGGGAGAGAGGGAGGGGCGGGGACGGGAAAGACGACAAGATCGGTTTTCGATGGGAGACCCCCCATGCTCAGGGCGGCAGGAGGGAAAAAAACGATCGGAGGCAGAGGAGGTGGAAAGCGGCCTCGCGACTTCCTGCAAGATGCATCTACTGCACAGGCCGCGGCTGCATGCAGTCCGATGCAGGGCGGTCTGGCCAGGCCGGCTCAGACAGCCACGCCCCCGTGGGGTGGCATGCCTTATTCATGGTCAGTGTCGCGGGGAGCGGGGGTCCACACGCCATGGGCGTTACTTATAGATGAGCCCCCTGACTGATGGCCACGCCGCTAAGCAATGCAAAACGGGGGACGAGGGGGGTGGGGTGGGAGGGGAGGGGGGCTCGTTGTTAACAATCCACCGGACTGCCGGCACGGAATGGAGTAATTACTATTTTAAGGGGGCAGACAGAGAGAAGCGGAGCCGGGACCAGGCATTGATCCAATCCCAGGCATTACACAAGCACGTGCTCAAATGATTCGGCCCTCCTCGGCGAGAAAGCCACGTGCTCGCTTACGGCCTGGAAGTAGAAGGGAAAAAAATGATCGCAGCGCTCCGGGCTGTTCGCTAATCCGGAAAATAATTGGCGGGGCGACAGCGAAGCCCTTATGCCCCACTAGCCCCGAGCTGTTTGTAGTCTGTGTGTCCGATGTCTCGAGAATGGTTAATGGTTAGTCGCAGAGGGGGAGGGGGGTCATCATACCGTAGTGAGGGGTGCAATCATTTCGTGAAATCCCGTGTACAAACATCGTGAATAGAAGTCACAAGAAGGATCACAGGAGATCACCCGACCGCGTACACATATTCCAGCAGGGTTTTGAGGGAACACTCCGGACAGCGACCCATATTTGTTGAGATTCTTTATTTTAATGACCGTTTGCTGACCCATTAATCCATGAGAGCTTAACATGATGTCGAAGTCCGGTCAGAATTTTAAATTTGGCCGTATTTTTGTGGACGGTATGATACGACTTTACAAGATTTGTACGCATGATTTCACGATGTATTGCTCACTTGCGCCGACCACCACCACCGAGGCGGGGCCACAGGGGTCAGGGAGGGCAGGGAGGGCAGGGAGGGCAGGAAGGGAGGGCAGGGAGGGCAGGGAGGGCAGGGAGGGCAGGGCAGGGCAGGGAGGGAAGGGAGGGCAGGGAGGGCAGGGAGGGCTGGGGGCGGCTAGGGGGCGGCAGCGAGGGGAGAACCACTTTGGTAATCGCATGTACACCTTGCGCGGCAATCACAAGTAATCATTAAATAGATGTTTTCCGTAATACCTGGTCTTCTCCCTAGACCAAATATACATCAAATCAAATTAAATGGTCAGTCAAGACATAATATAAGTGTTAAATGCCAATAATATTCATTATATCGCCTGGTACAATTGGTAATCGGTAATCATGCGTACACTTTAGGACTCATGAGTCCACTGCATAGTGGTCCCCCCCCCCCCCCCCCCTCGAGCGGCAGGGGCCGGCTGGACGCCCGCGGGGAGAGCGGAGAGCGCTTCGCGCGCGCCTTAATGAGAAAATCAATCGGCGAGTGAAGATCGGGGTGACGGCGAAGGGCAAAGGTGTTTCGGGGGAGGTGGGGGGCCGAGGTCAATGCCGCACCCCGACCGCCGTCCGCCACACAGCTGTCCCCCCCGCGGCGGCGGCCAGCCGTTAAACAGAAACCCACTAGTGTTATACGAGCGCGCTCGTACAAAAAAAAAACAGCAAAACAACAACAAAAGCACTATCTCCACTTTTTATATATAATAAAAACTCTGAGGGTGCGCCTGGAACGCCACTGCCCCCTCCTGTCCTCCCCCGCGCCTCAGAGAAATTGCAGGAGGCTCCGCGCAGAGCACGACACGCGAGCCGCCACAGTGAGTACTTCCAGCGGGCCGCGGCGCGGGGCGCGGGCCTCTGCCTCCGCGGGCCGGGATGGAGGGAGGAGAGCTGGGCGCCGGGCGGCTTGTAATGTGGCTAGTCACTGCCGGGCAGAGATTAATAGCAGGGTATCGCGGAGCGGGGAAAAGGCAAGGGCTGCGCCCGGGGGGCACCGACTGGGCACGCCACGCCCATTTAGCTGCCGCGGCCCCATGGGGGCAATGTGTTGTTGCGTTGAAGGGGAGGGGGCAGAGGGGGAGGGGGGAGGATGTAGGGGGTCGGTGGACGCGGGAGAGAGCGAGAGAGGGAGACGGGGAGAGCGAAATGGAGACACCATTTAGAATTCCTATGTGTATTTAGGTCTATGTAGGAGTGGCCATGGAGTCGCCACACCTGCGTGCATCTGTATCTGCGGGCATCTGTGAAGGTCCCGGGGACCAGCAACGGCGCCCGAGCGGGCCGACGGGCCGACAGGCTGGCAGTGCCGGGGGCGGCCGAGGCCGGGGGCTCCCACTCCCGGATGGTGATCAGTGCTATGGCCGGCCGCGTCCTATTTCCAGCCCCCCCCCCTCCCCCTCCTGTCCCTCCAGGGGCGGCGGCTTCACCCGGCTTCACCGGCGCCCGCACAGCGCCTCGGAAGCCTCCTCGCTTGCCCGCCCGCCCCGCCGCACGTCTCTCCCAAGATCTCTCCCTCGGGGCGCGGCAACCGGCCGCAGCCCTTGAAGAGTGTGTGGGTCTGACCGTCTAGAACCCGATCCTTGCCTCGCCTTCTTCAGGCAGCGCGCCTCGCCCGCTGCTCCGCCCTCCACGATGTGGGCGGCTCAAACTCGGCGGCTCCAACTCAAACTGCAGAAACTCAGCGGCTCAAACTCGGCGGCAGAAACTCAGCGGCAGAATCTCGGCGGCTCAATTTCGGCGGTTCAAAATCACAGGGAGAGTAGGGGGGAGTGTTGGTCCGGCCGCGACGAGCGGCAGTCGCAAGGCACTGACGATCACGGCCAAGTTGATTAGCAACCGGGCGCCGAGGGCTGCCCGCCTCCCGGGAGATTAGGCAGCGGCGGGCCGATTCCGAACACCGTCTCGTCTCTCTCCCCCTCTCTCTTATGGAGCACCCCACGAGTGCGACAAAGACAGGGCTGCGAAAGCAGCGCTCGGAATCAGCCGGCTGGGCGGCACCCACCCGACAAGGACAAGGTCCCCGCGGCGGACGGCGGGCGCCTGTGAATGCGAGGGTAGGCCGACCCGCGCGACACGGGTGCGTGCGGAGGGCGGCGCTGCCGGCGCACAGTGGGTCAGAAACGGAAAAAGGTGTGCAAAAAGCCATTTTATGGACTTTCGAATAACTGAACGAAAATTGCGGAGGTGATAGAGGGATGTCTGATTAATAGGAAAATAGTCATTCTTTGTCTGAACTTCGCATCTGCTTGGTGGGCTGAGCGTTGGCGCCTCCAGCATTTGAAAAAAACGAGCGCGCAAACCTGCGTTGTGGTCTCTTCCGTTTCGCCTGTTCCACGGCAAGGAGATTGATTAAAAAGGAAAGTGAGGACGCTCCCCGATGTTTGGAAACCTCCTCTTTACAATGGTACAAACGAATTTCCATTCTGGTTTAACTTCTCCGTCTATGGATGAAAATTGATAGTGGCTCTTGCATTTTCGGTACTTCCCTCCGAAAGATTTGGCCGCGAAATCCAAAGTTTCTGACGGATTGGGCTCGTTCTTGTCGCATTTTGTAGCCCTGAGTCTCTTCTTTCACGCCCAGTTCGCGGATTTTGCACCCGTTCGCCCGTTCGCCCGTAAATGCCAATATAGTGAAGTGGTGCAGCGCGTCAAGCTCGGCGCGCCGCTGGGTGGAGCGGCGCGGCTGCGGCGGCCGTGACGCGCCGCGCCGCCCCTGGTGCACAAGAAGGCGCCGCCGATGTCCGTCCGTCCGTTTCCCAGCGTTGACACGTCGCTGCCGGTACGCGCCGGAGTCGACAGTTCCGCCCCAAGGCGTAGGCGTAGAGAGTGTGTCAACCGCTGTCAACGTAACCTGTCTCGACTTGCTTCTGGAGAAGGCTTGCTTGCGTCGCACTGTTCGCAGTTTCAATAGGCTGTCTATGACGGTTAGTGAATGCTGCGTTGCATGATGAACGTCTGTTGCGTCAGTGAGGGCTGTTAAGATGCATATTTCCGATAAAGCTCAACAACGATAATTTCTGTTGATAAAGAAGCGCCATAAAAATATCTTTCCACCTGAACCGTGGTACCAGGCCCTCGCGAAGTCCGACATTCTCAAAGTAAATTTGTCGCAAATTTTTTTAATGTTAAAAACAAAAGTGGCGAAGATAGTACTAGAATGACTTCCACGTCACGTAAACGTTGCAAAAAAAGGTTCCAACCCGATTTCGAGGTACGGCAATGGGTCACAGATACACTACTGAGTTAAATGATATAAGAATCGGATTAAATGGCCCCAGCTGTAATTATTATAAATTCGGGATTTTTTTATTTGTTTTATTTTTTATATGGGGCATAGCTACGCCACTGAACAAAAATAACGCTAAAAATCGATTTTGCGACGCTTTAAACGTACCGGGTGTCATTTTCAGACCGATATCTCAAACCGCTTCAGCGCTAGACATTTTGCACACCTTTTTCCGTTTCTGACCCACTGTGCGGCGCTGCCCGCCCGGCACGGCGCCGACACTGACTGAGACCGACGCTCCGACGGACACCACTGACGCTGACACTGCCTGACGATAGCCGACTGGCGCTGACACTGCCTGAAGATAGCCGACACTGACTCCGACTCTACCTGATGCGGACTGACACCACTGACGCCGACAAAGCCTGTCGCTGACACTGGCTGACACTGACGCTGTATGATGCTGGCCACAGACGCTGGCTGACACTGACGCTGCCTGATTCTGACTGACACCGCGACGCGGACTGACGCTGCCTGACGCTGCCTGACACAGCACTGACGCAGCCAATGGCGCGGACACCGCTTGCTTACCTCCGGCCGGCGACGGCATCGCTGATGCGCGCCCGGCAGTCTTGCAGCCGACGCAACATGCCCCGGCCTCGGGCCGCGTCGGGCCGCCTCACCCCCCGTCACCGTCACCCCCTCCCGCCGCGGCGGCGGCTGCACAGCGCTGCACAGGCCCCCGGCGGGAGTGCGCCGAGTGCAGCCGTGTGGGCCGGTGGCCGAGACACGCGCCGCGCGCGAGGCCCGCGAGGCCTGTGAGGCATGCGAACACTGCCTCTGTCGCGCGCGGGGGCCGCTCCCGCTCCGTCAAGGAGAGAAAGGGAGAGAGACGACCGAGTCCGCAGAGCCCAGCCCAGCGTCCTGTGCCGCCCGGGCCGGCGGGTGTTGCCGGCGTCGGCGTGCGCGGCGTGCTGGGCTCAGCTGGGCTCAGCTCGATGCGGCTGCTGCTACTGCGGTGGCCGGGCGTAGCTAGGCGCAGGGCCGCGGCAGCCGCGGGCTCCGCCGCCGGCCGTGCCGCGCCGTCACAGCGTGGGGGCGCCTGGCCCCGTCCAGACACGCCGGGGGTGGGGAGTGGGAGAGGGTGTGTGTGTGTGTGTGCGAGCGGGTGGGAGGAGGGTGGGGGTACGGATTGATCAGACCGTGCCAGAGGGGGATGAAGGGGGTGGGGGCGAGGCGCTCTGCGCTACTCGGGAGGAGCGGAGGGGGTGAGTTGGGTTGGGTATTAAGGAGGCGGGAGGGAGGGTGGGCTCATGATGGGACACATTGTAGGGAATGGGTGGGGGTGGGTGGGCAGGGCAGAGTGTGTGCAGGGCAGGGTTACGCAGGGAGGGGGTGGGGGTGCAGGCGGTGCAGGTGAGGGGGCTGGGAATTGGGGGCAAACGGGGCCGGGTAGGGGGAAGAGGGACTCACAACGAGGATGAGAGGGGGCCACAGTGCAGCGGCGTCGGCCCCCGGGCGGGCCCCGGCAGCCTCCTGCCCCTCCCCCCCCCCCTCATCTCCCCTCAGCTGTAGCCCGGGCGCCGTGGCTGCGGTCGGGACGAACTTGACCCCCAAACGAGACGCGCACCCCGTGCTGTGGTCCTGCCCTCGACCGAGCGCCTGGAGCCCAGAGATTGTCCCGAGGGACAACAACTTGACAATTTTCTTTAAAGGGGAAATCGAAAAATAAATAAAAGTCAAGTAAAGTACAATGAGGACCTCTACAGAGAAACATTGATGGGGGGGGGGGGGTATTCTGAGAGCCACGGCCCGGCCCTGATTCGGTGCGTGCATCGGGAGGGGCGACGACGCAATTACAAAAATAAATGAAAGGAGAGGTACGCGCCACGCAGGCCGCGGCGCCGAGGGCGTAGGGCGGAGGGCGGAGGGCGGAGGGCGGAGGGCGGAGGGCGGAGGGCGGAGGGCGGAGGGCGGAGGGCGCCAGGCGCCACGCACGCCACACGCCGGCGGGACGCAGCGGTTGGGTTGCCTGCCCTCGCGGCGGGCCGGGCGGGCCGGGCGGGACTCTCGGCGCGGCACACGGCTGACATGAGCCCCAGACATGCCCAAGACAGCCCCCGCACGGACCAGCCGGCCACGCCGGCGCAGTACAGTGACCGGCCCCGGCCGGACCGTGGTGGCGGCTGGCACTCCTCCCTGCCGGTGCCTGGCCGTCAGGATCCAAGTCGCACGCAGCCGAATGGGTCAGGGGAGTGCAGTCCGAGGTCCGCGGCGGGTGCCACAGGGGGGAGGAGGGGGGGGGGGGGGGCTGACGCGGAACGACAACGACGCCTCGCTACGTGTCCCCCGTGACCACGGCGGCGGCCACGCGGACCCCCACGTGCCGCCGTGCCGCCCACGCCCGGGTCATCACCAGGCCCGGCCCCGCCCCGCGTGCCCGGCCAATGTACACGGCCCAGAGCGTCTCGCCTTGCCTCCGTCGGCGTGGGCCCCCCTCTCTCGTTCTCGCTCGCTCTCTTGTGGAGCACCTGACGAGTGCGAAAGAGACAGAGCCAGACCGCGAGGGCGAGGGCAGTGTTCGGAAGCAGCCTGCAGCAGGCCGCCGCGGCCGCCGGTCAGCCGGGCCGCATATTGCCATACCCTAGAAAAGAAACCCACAGGGCCCATCCCTGCCATCCCTGTCAAATGTGTTTGTTGAGAATGGTTAATTTCCCGTGAGTCACGTAGCATGAAAGTTGCAATAATATTACATAGGCCTAATCCATTATAATTTGACCTAAAAATTTTCATATCATTTAGTCCATGTTGCTTGCAAGCACAAGAAATATCTCGATTATTAACACCATTTGCCTCGACCAATTCATCATGAAACCCTCATTTAATTGTTCTCAATCTACTTTGTTTGAAATGATTCTTTGACAACTTAATACTGACACTATCTTATCAGTTCATAGTTTCTGGACATAAACTATGCATAGTTCACTTCAGAGACTTCAGAGAAGTTACAAACGTGAAATGTTCTTTGCAATGTGGGTAACTTATTCAAATAATAATCTAACTAACTTGCATCTTACAATTGTAAAGATAGAAGTCCTTACATGATTTCTATTCTTTTCTTTTAAACTTTGTTTACTTCACACCCTTTTTTTAATGTCATCACTTCATTAAAGTTAGCACACATAGTCTGTTTCTGGTCCTGCCACACCGGACTCAGCAGCCAATCAGAGGGCGCCGATGGTTTGGGCCCTGTGTTTTTTTTCTCATGTAATGCAGAGGGACCGCGCGGGGGGGGGGGGGGGGGGGTACACGAGCGCGACGTCAGCATCGACTGCGCTCATCAACATGCAGCGCCCAGGGGGGGGGGGGGGGGGGGGGCTGTAGGGCGGCCGTTCCAAGTCACTTACGCCGGGCCACGCCAAGCCACTTAGCGTAAGCGTAAGTAGTGCCCGGCAGGCCCGGCGCTGCTGTAAAGGGCCTCTCTGATCCGGACGACAAGGTCCGCGCATCGTCCCCACCGACCGACCAAAGAATTTGCGAGTGTGCGACTTCCACCGGAGCATGTCGCCTGTCGCCTCCCCAGTCCAGGGGCCTCACTGACCGCATCGTAACGGAATTCCATGAGTTCCATACCATGACCGAGAGTGCGGGCGTCTCTCCATGAGGAGCACTCGGTGTTCCCGAGGGCACTTGTTCACCACGGGACAGGACAGGTTCGTGGAAATCAGCTTTCCATGTGCGAAAAATCATGGGGACCACATCACCACCGTGCGGGGTCACATGGAACTGAATTTCGATGAGCGTGGGCGGCCGTCGTGCGGCCGTCGTACGGAGGGGGGGGGGGGGGGGGTAGGACGACCACTGGCGCCTTCGCAGAGCTGAGCTTCCCACCGCCTAGCATGCCACTAAGTCTGCTGTCATTAACATTCGCTGTCCCTACGCCTAGGTAGCTTCACACAGCACGCCCAAAAAACCAAAAAACTACAGAAAAGGGGGAGGAGTTTACCAGAAAAAGCATGTGTTGCATTTCTGTTGCAACGTAAGATCAAACGCATAGTTTGGTTCACAACAGCACATTTCGTAGACTCAACAAAACTATGGTTTGCTAAGATGGCGATGTTTGATTTTGTTTCTTTTCTTGTTGTCGTTTAAATTTGCCTCATTGACCCAGCTTGACTGTCCGGGGGGGGGGGGGGGGGGGGAGGGGGGGAAACTGCTGTGACCACTTTCTCACAGGTGACTGACGTCCGAGCTGACGCCCGCGTTGCACCGACAAAGCGGAAAAAGTATGCAGGAAAAAAACTAACCGCGTCATGACTGAGTGGAAACTATGCGCCCGGTGCCGACTCCTGCGACCAGTGACCAGTGCGCCAGCGGGAAGGACCATGCCCCTGCAAGTAGGCAATGAGCGGGACAGCGCCACTGTTGCAGACACGCCTCTAAAATATCGGATGTTGCGGCCAAAGTGTTCTTATGTTACGTACTGATGGCATCACGACATGGGTAACCCGCTGCTCGTTAACCGCTTTCACCCTCCTCTTCTTTCACCACACCAACTCCGGCGTCTCCTTCATGTCGTCAATGTAAAACGTCACACACAATGAAGTTCTGCGTCACCAACGAAATGAGAAGAGAGCAAAAGAGCTTGCACAAACTACTGCCTTCCCCCCGCTCCTCTAAAAAAAAATTGAAAGAAAGAAGTTTTGAGTTCATTAAGACGGGGCCACAACAATTGCAGAGCTTATAAAATCCGCTCCACACACAGTACGCAAACCACAGAGGAATGTGTGTATAGGATCTGGGCTGGGTGATTGGTCTCCAAAATAATGGCAAAACCAATTGGAACTTACTGAGCGCTGCTAGGGGTTGAAGTGTAGTCATTGGCGTCATAGAAGTCCTCATCCTCTGAGCTGGAGTAGGATATATCAGGGTAGGTCATACTTGGCCGGTGTGGACCAGTAGCCACACTTAAAGCTGAAACAAAGTAACGGCTTTGGTTGAAAATATCACAATTAGACATGCAATCGAGTAGGGCATGAAAAACATAAGAAAATGAAGGGAAGTAGAAGTGACAATATGACATGGATGAGTAAAACATAGAACAACAAATAAAAAATGTTTAGTGCTTTAAGTAAATGTGTGCTTATTCTTTGTACGCTGGCTTTCTTTTGAAAATGTAACACTCGTTAGTATTATTTCATCACATATTTCTACACAGCAGTACAGAGTGACAAACAAGTGCCTACACCAAAACCACAAAACTAGAAAACAGAAAAGTTAAGTAAGCTTGTGTCTGATGTGTCAGTAGACACTTTCTAAGCCTTTAAGGGGTATATTTAGTAGCATGCTTACAGGATAGAAAAAGACTAGTGGCATTCACTAACCAGAAAGAGAGAGAGGGAGGGAGGCAGGTGGTACAGGTGGTCCACTTGTGGGAGAAGAGGATGAAATACTGGCCACACATTCCGATCCCATTTCGATGCCAGTGTGAACCGCAGTAGAAGTCAGGCTCGTCATATCAGGTCCTGCGACACAGCACATCACACTGTAGCTAGCAGCCCCCCACCACCACATGTTACATGTCCCAACCCAACTTCACTAAATGTTCTGCAGCCATGCTCTTTATTCTGTGTTATAATGCAACAGAAGCTAAGACAAATGCACACTGATCATTCTGGGTTGTCCATGTAACACTAATGCTCCTGCGCCAAGAAAGCTATTAGCAGCTGCTGTTCCATGTCAATAATTCTAACATAAAATTCAACCGAGTAACTATAAATAGGAAACACCCATAGAGATAAATAAGCTTGAGATCACAAGATGAATATGCAAGTTATTGGTATGACACATTGAAGAAATGAAATAGAATACCCGGGGTCATAACGAAATTTGACATTAAGGTGTTAATTCAAAAAAAGTTAAAAGGGTCCAACATTTACACAACACTGATTACCTATATCGGTTTTAGAAGTGGGAGAAGAATCATCCAGGGGATACGATGATGTGGATGGCTGGAAAATGCCATTGACAGGATGAGCAGTGTTCTGAAAAAGAATAGGGATGTATAAACAGTCTAAAGTATGTGTATACAACAATTAGGGAACTTAAACAAACTTTTAAGGTACCTTGGCTATTTGCAAAAGAACAATGGAATGTTTAACATTTTCAAGAAGGTCCTGCAAACAAACAGTGCCATTAATGTCCGTATTGCGTAAACAAATAACCAGGAAAATAAGTTTAGATAAGAATTAAAATGCTTACATTGGCATGGTCCCGGATATGAAGTCCATGTGATTTGTCAGAGGGATCCTGCATTTTATCTATTCGATCATCCAAAGCCTGAAATGAAAAGTATTTTAGAACTTGGATATACAACACCTGGTCTCAAAATGAAGTTGAAATCATATTGACAGAGTGTTCGGATTTTACCTCTACTTGGTCAATCAAAATCTGCAAGTAAGCATCTGCTTCAACTAATTTCTTATCAAAATCTTGAACTGATGGTGCTGGTTTAGATGGATCCCACCGCAGCTGGAAAAGAGGTTGCCAATTCATCCATCCTTCATTGTTGGTTCAGAGAGTTACAAACACTAAAAACAAACCTTGTGTGCATGTCTTAAAATTGTGTCCTCAAGAGCTCGAATCCACTTCTCCCTTTCTTCAGCATCTCTAGCTTGGAAGTGGAATGTCTTACTGTCTACTGTGATCGTAAATGTACTGTCATCTTCATCATCAATACCAATGACTGCACCTTTAAGGCGTACACAGCCACGTCGCACTCCTCTGATCATTTTTTCACGCGACTGTTAGAGAAAAGACAAGGATTACGACACTTTAGTGATACAAATAAAACCAAGAACAAATCCCTCATCAAACACAGCTTTTTATACTTCAATATTCAATCAAATTCAAAAATGGAGAATCAACAATTATGGTGCGTCTGTTAAAACATGAAAATTTAACAAGCAGACAGGCTGAATACAACACACAAGGACAAGGACACAGAGGGCCCCGCCTGGGTCAGGTCTATCGGATCCAATAAATAGTCATGATTAGCATTCCCATTTACATTCGTGTCCAAGCCACCAACCCTGCACAACGCAGGTGGGGCACCAGTCATCCTCAGGGAAGCACTTGACACAACTGATTTCAAAGATCCCAATCACACAGTAGTTAGTGATTGGAGTGCAATAGTAGTTCTGTGAGTTTCAAGGAAGTTTGAGCCATCAATGAAGACCACCATCTAATCAGTGAGGAGTGTTAAGTGCAGTGAAAAAGCAAGAAATTTAAAGAAACATCATGACTTCAACCGATACGTACACCTGGTTGATGGAAGAGGTGGCTGGTAAGTACATGAGGCAAAACAAACCTAATGGAGGTACATAGATACTATGAAAGGCGGGTACTGTGTACACTCGGCAATAAGAACACAGCCCGTGTTCTAAAGGTGCCTGACAGTATCGAGGAATACTGACATTGCTTTTTCTATTTCAGATCCCCGAGTGAAAGGTTGGCTTTTCATGGACAGTGCTCTTTGGCCAGTAGCATTATGTACTGCGTATTTGTTCATTGTACTATTTGCTGGGCCCCGGTTCATGAAAAACCGTGCACCATACAAACTAGATACTTTCATAATCTACTATAATGTATATCAAGTGATATCTTGCTGCATCATTGTTTACGGGGTAAGAAAATCTGTGTGGATGTAAAAAGTGATGAAAGTCAATGAAAATATATTTTACAACACTGACCATCAACTAGGTGGCAACAAGTGGCTGGACGACTACATACTCATGGTCATGCCAACCTGTGGACTATTCGAACAATCCAGAACCATTAAGGGTAAGTCTCTGTTTGAATAGAAAATGTATCTAGATCATCTTATTGCTTACTATAAAAAATAACAATGCCCTTGTCCTGCATTTAAAGATGTTGTCATTTATTTGGTGGACATTGCTGCTGAAATTGTCAGAGTTTACGGAAACGGTACGTACAAATTAGAAATTACTGCCAGTAAGTTGAATACTGATTAGGGCACTGTTGCATTTATCATTTTGGTTTACAGATAGTTTTTGTTTTGAGAAAGAAGGATAGGCAGGTGTCTTTCTTGCATGTGTACCATCACGTGTCTACTTTCCTCTTAGTCTGGGTTGGCACAAAATATGTTGGAGGTAAGAAAATAAATATGCACCATCTTTCTATACCAAAAAAAAAACCAAGGAGGAACAAAGTTAAAACCTTTTTTTATAAAACACAGTACATTTCTACAAAGTCTCTTTTAACTCCTATTTTCTGTTCAATTCTTAGGTGGAATGGCTACATTTGCAATCATGCCAAACAGTATTGTTCACATTGTTATGTACACCTATTACCTGGTAAGTTTGAACAAAAGTCCCAAAGTCCAGAGAGTACTGAGTACCATCAAGCCATATATAACCATCATGCAGATGGTAAGTAAAACATGGCACATTTACTGACAATATATGAAAATATGTCTAGCCAATTGAGAAGTGTATTAATCACAGCTTTTGTTCTCCCACAGGTGCAATTCTGCATCATCATTGCACATGCAATGCAAGCATTACACCCAAGTTGTATAGTGCCAAAACAACTTGCTTATGTCTATATCCCAAATGTCTTCCTAATTTTCTACCTCTTCTACGATTTTTATCAAGCAAATTACAAGCAGGCCCCAAATGTCACTAAAAAGAGTAAAGCTGCAAAGGCCTCATGAACAGTCAGAGAAGAATGGTAGATGCTATCTCTAAGCTGAACTGATATTCCGACTGCTGTTTAGACACTAAGATAATCACGAGATAAACTCTTTAAAAAGAAACTAGTGTGACATAAATTTCAGTTTTTGATGTGGAAGTTTTAGGTATATTAGATTTCTTTTCAGGTCATGAAGTGCTCATACTTCGTTAGGAAATGATTGTACTAAAACTGACTAGTGCAGAACAAAAATAAATTTGCATTAATAGCTAAGCAAGTTATAAATTATCAGAATTGATATTGAATCCGTTGAAAATGGCAGAGGAAAATGTGACAATTGTAAAAAGCAGCACCTCTTGTTTTCTCTTAATGAAACAAAAATAGGTGCCAAACATGAAACCACACAAATAAATTTTACAAATCAATGAGATAGTTGATTCAAATGATTCACAGCCAAAGATCACCCTCTCCATCTCAGGCCAGTTCAACTTTTAAAACTCCATGGAAAGATAATGAAACGACCTCTGTGTGAAATACAAGCACATAATGTTTTATAATGGACAGTCGGCCAAATGGTATAACTTAAGTGCCAATCAGTACCAAGACATAACATGGACATAACCTAGTCAACATCGGCAGTACCATAGGCGAAGGAGGGGGAGACAGAAAACAGCATAGGAGGAAAAGCGTTCGAAACGATTGAAGAAAAGAACAAGTAAGCCGACCAAGGTACAAAAATAATGACAAATCAACGTCATGACAGAGAAACTGACATTAGGACTGCGGTGCCGAATCATTGTCAGCGTAAAGAGCAAAGAACAGTCTTATCAGAAGGTGTTGAAATAGAAACGTACCGTGTAATACGATAGCAGCCCTGCGTTGTCGTCTAAGACAAACCATCGAAATTGCCAGCCTTTCATTACGTTGGTCCATTTACTCAAAGACCCTTCCATGATGGTGGCCATATTCCGACGAAATCAACATCGACGACAACCACAACCTCTTTTTTAAAAAAAAAACAACAACAAAAAAACAACAGAAAACAGTTTTCTGTCTGCTGCTGTGCTGACACGGGGAATTACAAGCGGCTGCCGCAAGAGGGAAGCACCTACGCACGTTCCCGATTGCTGAATCTACCCGCCTTTTCACCCGAGTGGCGCGATATTTGAAGGTGGAACTTATTGTGGCTTCGTGCCTTCATTAGTCCGTGAGGAGCTCACTCCACAAAATTGTTTCTTAGGTTTCGAAATCAATGAGTATCGTTGTTTCAGGCGCTTGGACTGTATGGAACCACAAATACCGTATGTTTGTCGGTGTTCTAATTCAGGCTGTTTCTTCAGGCGTCGTGGACTTGGTCAGTTGCACCTCCTTGAATCCTAGAACTATCTTCTGCAGAGTTAACCACTCTATCTCAGGGGTCTCATCTCAAACTCGCTGGAGCGCCGAGCCACTTGTCGGGTATGCAACCAGCACGCTTTCTAGGGTCCCTCTGAATGGACGGCAGCGCGACTCGGCTGTCACGTGCTGCGTGCTGCCACTTGGAGTGGGCGCTGGCATATGTGCCAATCAGCGAGAGGCGAGCGGGAGAGTGGGCCGATTTTCGCCACTAAATTCTACGTCGAATGGCACAGGTAGCAATGGATCGCTCACATATCTGGATTTCGTTAATGTAAGAAAAATACGACGTCTTGGCATTCAAGCTTGTCTTTCCACACAGTGGGACCAGCCGCTCAGCCGAGCGGTGAATTTGCCATACTCAGACCGGGCATCCGTTCGTCGGCTCGTAAAATCCTTTAACTTATTTCAAAACGAAGGCTCGAATTAGGTTCCGCATTGAATGTTCCGTGAAATAGCTGCTAAATTTACCTTCCATATTGTAAGTGATATCTCTTGGATAGGCCTAGTGGTGATTGTGCGATTGGACGCCATCTTCCCTCAAGTGCATTCAAGCGGACTTCTCTCCGGCGGTAAGTTCTCCCAACATCTGCCATTCGGCGTAGAATTTAATGCAGTAGCACCTCCGGGCCGGGCACCAGCTCGAGTCGCTCATCCTACGCCAGGAGGCAGATGTGCGCGGCTCTCGGCGAGCCGCGCGCTCTAGGCGGGAGAGCTACTAGTGGGTCGCAAACCGCGAGTTTGAGACCCCTGCTCTATCTCTATTTCCTGGATTCAAAAAGGTCCAATCAAGTGACATCGGTTCATGTGAGCCGTGAGGCCCTCTGTGGTGAACCGTTTAGGCTCCAAAGACCGACAAAATTGACCAAAATTTCGACTGTTTCCCCCTAGAACTAGGTTTATTTTTTCTATACATGCAAAATTGGATTTTCACTCGTTTCGCCCCCCCCCCCCTGTTGACTCGTATGTTATGAAAATGTGACTCGGGACGGGGAAATTAGGCACACTCAGTCCCACAGTAAGCTGTTGGTTTATTGCCGTGACAAGGCGGGGTTACGGCCAGGTGCCGCGGAGGGCCAGGACGCTGACGACGACCAGGCCGGCGCTGGACGCCAGGCCCGCGGCTCCGTTCGGGGCCCTCGTCGGTGGCGGCGGCTTGACGGAGGTCGAGGGGTTGGAGGTCGAGGGGGTGGAGGTCGAGGGGGTGGAGGTCAGCGGGGGCAGCGACTCTGCCGTCACGGGGCGGGTGGGGGGCAGCGTGAACCAGGTGCCCGTCGTCTTCGTCGCCGCCGTGGCGGGGTCCGTCGGCGGCGGCACGGACGGCGGGGTGCTCGGCGGCCGGCTGGGCAGCGTGGGCAGCGTGGGCAGGGTGACGGCGGTCGTGCCGGCGGTCGTGGGCAGCGTCCAGAAGGTGGCCGCCGAGGTCGAGCTGCGCTCAGGCGGATCCGTGAATGTGACGTCGGTCGGCGGCGTCGGCGGCGGCGTCGTCGGGGTGGTGGGGAGGTCCGGGTCCGGCGTGTTGGTCAGCTCGTACAGCTTCTCGGCGACCACCTCCAGGTACGCGGACTGCCACTCGATGTTGTCCTCGGCCAGGCGGAGCGCCCCCTGCAGTCGCGTCGCGTCGAAGCGCGACGCCAAGGAGGAGAGCTGCGCAGAGAGGGTGCACTGGCGTGGTAAAATGTGCTCCGAGAAAAGAGGCGATTTCTCGTACTACAAAGCTCCTCAACGGGTGGCTCCATCGGGTCTAGACCGAGATGGCGCGATGTGGACAGACGGGGAGAGGGAGAGACAGAGACACGCGGCACCGGGTCCGTTTGGAACCACCCGTTGAAGAGCATTGTTCTCGCCCTTCCTTCCCTCTCCGCACTCACCTTGTCGTACTGGCTCTGCGTGGTCACGCGGTTTGCGAGGATCTCGATGACGGACTCGGCAGCGGCCTTGCCGGACCTGGACATGCACAGTGTGAGTGAGACGGCCGACTGCCGGCTCCGCGGCCCGCCTGCCGGCTCATTCCGAACACAGCCCCCGTGTCTCTTCCGCACTCGTTCAGTGCTCCGTAAGAGAGCGCCGAGAGAGGCCCGAGAAGACGGTGTTCGGAGTCGCTCGACTGGGATGACTAGGCTGTCGGCTGATTCCGGACAACGCATACGTAGCTCTCTGTCCCTGTCGCACGCATGCGACGTGTCGTAGTTCGTAGTAGAGGAGTAAGACCGACTACGAAAGCACTGCTCGGAGTTAGCCAAGCGCTGTCGAGGAGGGGGCGGGGCTCAGCCTGAGCAGGCCTGAGCCGCTCGGGCACGTGCCGCCGCCGCCGCGGGAGCGCCTGCGCTGCGAGGGGTAGGCAAGCCCGCCGGGCTCTCGTGTCCAGCGGGCGGGCCTGCGCTCCGGGCTGACTGCGCACCGCCACGAGGCGGCAGCGGCAGCGCAGCGGCAGCGGCAGCGGCAGCGGCAGCGCGGAGCAGGGCAGAGACGGGCACTCACACTCTGATGACGGCGTCGATGTTGTCGGCCAGAAGGTCGAGGGAGGCGTCCACGCTGCTCGGTCCGAAGCGACTAGCCGCTTTCCAGACGAGAGTCGCCTCGCCGCGCCGCAGTCCAGACTTGGCGTCCCACGTCAGCCCGAGCACGGCCCTGCGCACGGGAGCGGGGCCGGTGTGAGGGCTGTGGCCGCGGGGCGGCGCGGGGCGGCACGGAGCCGCGAGCACGATCACTCACTTGGCGTTGTCCCCGGCGGCGCACCCCAGGCCCTGGATGATGGCGGCCCGCAGGGCGTCGTCCTGCTGCACGCGCAGCTTGGTGAGGACGACCGGCAGGTCGTCGGCGGCGTTCTCGCCGCGGAGCCCCACGCAGGCCGTGGCCGCCAGGGTGTCGTGGCCGACGCTGCACAGAGAACGTCGTCAGCCCTGCGCGTCCGGCGGCCGGCGGCGACCGGCGGCGACGGCCCTACGGCACCCCGAGTACCTGTCGGACTCGTCCAGCCACTCGGAGAAGTCCATCGTGGCGTATTGGACGCAGTACTTGTGGCCGAGCTCGCAGGCCCACGCCGTGGACACGGCCCTGGCCAGGCGTTGCACGTGGGTGTCCAGCTCCTCGGGGAAGTAGTTGGACTGCTGGAAGACGGTGTCCAGCAGCTGCAGCAGCCACGTCTGTCGGGAGGGGAAGGCGCCGCATGGGGATCAGACACTGCCGCTCCTCCTCCAGGCCCAGCAGGCCCCTCGCACGCACCTTGTACACGGCCTCGTGCCGGGACCCAAGCAGCTGCGCGTCTAGGTAGTCGAAACCGGCGCGCGCCGCCTCCCACGGGGCGAGGTCGTAGTCCACGCGGAGGAAGTCGACGACCTCGAGGGCGACGGCGTAGTCCAGGCGGCCGGTGCGCGCTAGGGCCAGGGCGTCGTCTACGAGGGCCGCGCGGGCCTCTGTGTTCACCAGCGTGTGGTACTCGTCCATGTAGCGCCGCAGCAGCATCCAGTTGTGGACGTCGTAGTTGACGCGGAAGAAGTCTGCGGGGGAGCGGGGAGGCGGTGAGTGGCGGAGAGGGGCGGCCTCCAGCGGCCCCGGACCAGCCGCCGCGGCCGCCGCGGCCTCAGCGCCCACCTTTGCGGTCCGCGTTGACGAGCAGGAACTCCTTGGTCACGTCGCTGCCGTCGGCGGCCGCGTCCAGCCGGATCTCGAGCTCCTGACCGGGCGGCAGCCACGCCTTGACCGGGTTGTCGTGGACGCTCATGTACTCGTCGTGGAGCGCGTAGGACACCGGCAGCCACCAGCCGCCGGCCGCGCCGGAGGAGGACGAGGCGGTGTGCAGCAGGAAGCGCTCCTGCAACAGGCTCGGCACGGTCAGAGGGGGGCGGCCGCCGAAAAAAAATGGTTGTAATGTAACGAATTCATCCGTTGATTTTCGCACCAAATTTAGTTGTGATGGCTATCAAGAACAACGAAAAGTTGAATCAGTCAAAAGTACACAAACAACATTTTCTTTTTAACTTTTCATTGGTTTAATTAATATTTTGTCGTCTCAACCAAACCTCGGGCTTCAAAACGAAATTTTGTAGTGGGTTGCAAAATCAACGAAGAGACTCGTCGTGACAACCAATCTTCCTTTTTTGCGCCAGTGCGTGCGGCGTTCTGCCAGCTGGCCTAGGTGCTCGCCGGTACCTGTGATAACGTGGCCGTCTTGTTGTCGTAGTTCCGGATGGCGTTCACCACGGGGTACCCGCTACGGTCCACCCAGGACGCGAGGACGTCGGCCACGGTCACCCCGTCCGGCAGCAAGGCCGGGGCTTGCAGGGCCGTCACCGCGGACTGCATGGCCTTGTACAGGTCGGCCGGCTTCCCGATCGAGTTTTTGCTGGAAGAACAGAATAGAGTGGCAACTGACGCATTGGCGGCGGATGAAGGCGAGGGGGGGGGGGGGGGTTACGGGGAGTTTGTTGCAGAACATGTAGACTCACCACTCCTTAACGTATTCCTGGAGGCCGGTCGCGAAGGTTCCGTTCTCCTGGAGGGCGTGTTTCAGCATTTGTACCACGGCGGCACCTGAAATGAAGGGCACGTGTCAGTCATCGACTACGCAGGGTCCCCTCCAGTTTTTCCCAACACATTACATGACGTTCTAACACACCATACAAATTTACCATGCCTTTTTTCTCATTTTAAAAATCACACTATTTTCGTGGGTCCTGATTTTTTTGAAAGAAAAAGAATGGAATGTGGTTTACATGGCCACCTAACGGTTTTCATTACCAACGGAACCGGTGGTTGGGACTATTCAGAGTGTACCAGCCGATTGGCTACCAAGTTTTCGGCGGAACCTGCTGGTTCGACCCCACGTTCTGGCACAGTTCCGGAGCCCCGGTTCCAGGTGTTGGCTGGTTCCGGGGCGGCCTCTGGTCTGCCCGGCCGCTTGAAACTCGCCTTTCCCGGAGGTGATGACGTCGAGGTGGTTGGCGATCGACTCCTGCGAGCCGCTGACGCCGTCGTCGTTGAGGGGATGCGCCCCTTCGAAGGAGTCGGCGTGCAGGGCGGGCGCCACGGCCCGCGTGTAGAGCTGCCCGCGCAGCTGCCAGTGCGCGGCCACCTGCAGCGGCAGCACCCCGTCAGCTCGCGTCAGCTGCGCCAGCTGCCACCCCACACGGCCGCGGCAGGCGCCTCCCCGGAGTGCTCTGCCGCGACGGGGCAGGGGGTGCGGCACTCACCGTCTCGGCCGCGGCGTACTCGTAGAAGGTAGCGAAGCCCTCCCTGAGCCAGGCGTCGCTCCACCACTCCACGCCCACCAGGTCGCCGAACCAGAGCTGCGCCAGGTGGCGCGACAGCTGCAGCAGCCACGTCTGCTCGCTCTCGCCGGACGACGGCGAGTTGTCCATGTCGACCAGGTTGCGGTCACTGCAATGAGTCCGTGGGGGTGAGGGGCGGTGCTCCTGGCCGCCGGCCGCCGCCGGGGTGCCGGCAGTACTCACCGCAGTGCGACGAGCCCCCAGGCGTCGTTGGCCGGGCCCAGGCTGCTGGTGACGCCCACCAGACTCAGCTGCTCCAGCCCCGCGTCGGAGCCGGCCTGCGCCGCGAACCAGTTGAGCAGCGCGTCCGTCTGGCTCAGCAGGCCCGCCGACTTGGCCCGGGCCACCACATCGGGCAGCGCGTACAGCGTGGTCAGGTTCCCCGTGTGGTGGTCGGTCGCGGCCTGGCTCGCGTCCAGCAGGTACAGGGCGAGCTGCGACGCCGGGATCGGCCCCGTCGGCTCGAACACGTCCAGGGTGGTGTCGTCGTCTTCGGAGCTGCGCGGCAAAACATTGCATAAGCATCGAAAAAACAAACTACCGCAACCCAGCCAATTTTTTCTCTCACTCAGTGGAGGCTTTTGTTAGTGCTGGATGAAAGAAGGAAAATCCGAAGGCAGATATTCAGCGCGCAATTTCTTTTTCGGTCCGTTGCCCGAGCTGCAACTCCACTCACTCTTCCTGGTCGATGAGCGGCGCGCTGGAGACGGCGGTGTAGGTCTTGCTGTGCAGCACGCTGACCTGCATGGGCGCCCGGTACCGCGGCTCGTCCCAGCAGGGCAGCACCCGGCGGGCGTACGCGGGGTACATCTGGGTGGCGATCATGTTGCTGAGGAGAAGAGGAGTGAGGCTCAGGCTCGGGGTGCGTGTAGCTGGAGCGGTAACGTGCTGCCCGCCCTCTCACCCAGCGCCGAGCGGGGCCCGGTACAGTCCGGTCAGGTCGTCCCTCAGCGAGCCGGTGTAGTTGATGGCGAGGGTGTAGCTGCTGCCCGGGGTCATGGCGCTGGCCAGCGAGATGGTGGCCTGCTCCAGGTCCGAGTCGAAGGCGACGCCAGTGGCGGCGATCGCCTCGCCGTTGTCGTCCGGCGTCAGGGTCACGTTCTCTGCCTGCGGGCAAAAGTCAAAAGGGGATCAGAGAAAGGGAGAGAGGGAGAGAGAGAGAGAAAGTGTGTGTGAGAGAGACAGAGAGAGAGAGAACACAAGCAGACTACTTCACCTACTCACCCCGAATTCCAGACTGGAGGCGTGTAAGGTGATTGCCTGAACGCCCTCGCCCCCGGCCTCTACGCTGACACCGAGGATGCCGCTGAAGGAGCTCGCGCCGTCGTCCACAGTCAGGATCAGGACGTACAGTGAGGGGCTGACGGTTTGCGGCAGGCGGTAGGGGGAGGGCGACGGCGTCGGGGGCGCAGGCGTTGTGACCGTGGGGCCCGTGGGCGTGGGGCCCGTGGGTGTTGATCCCGTCGGCGTCGGTTCCGTGGACGTTGGTTCCGTGGACGTTGGTTCCGTGGACGTTGGTTCCGTGGACGTTGGTTCCGTGGACGTTGGTTCCGTGGACGTTGGTTCCGTGGACGTTGGTTCCGTGGGGGTTGTGGGTGCGGGGGTCGGCCGCGGTTTCTTGATGTAAGAGACGATGCTGTCGTAGTGGGCCTTCTTCCAGTCCAGGTTGGCCTTCGCCGCGGCAACGGCCTCGGTCAGAGCGTCGGCCAGACCGGAGACGACCGAGTGCGAGTTGAAGAAGGCGTTCAGCTGTCGTCAGGCGGTAAGGTTAGCGCATCGAAACGCGTCCTCACTTATTCTCTCAAGAGTGGGCAGATCCCCCCCCCCCCCCCCCCCGCTCCCCTCCCTCTGGGGAACATGATATCTTTGTGAGCGCCGGTGTCCTCCGCGGACAGCGCGGGGCCCAGCGGGACGCGGGCGTGTCCGGGCACGGCGAGACGGGCCCCACCGGGCCCCACAGACTCTAATGGGCTTCATCCGCGGTCTACTCCGTAGGCAAACACACGCCCCGCCCCGCCCCGCCCGGCTCACCTTGTCGAAGTTGGCCTGGGACGCGATGCGGGGGGCGATGGTCGTGAACATCTCGCCCAGCCTGGCGGGGCCGACCCTGAAGCGAGACATAACGAGCCGCGTTAGCGTCGCGGGGCACCTTTCCGCTCGCTGCACTAACAGCCGCACTTTCCAACGCGACCGACACTGACAGCGGGTCGTTGATGAGCTCGTCGCCGTGCTCGGTCAGGTATCTGAGGGTGACGGTGAGGCCGGCGTCGGTCGAGACCAGCGACTTCCACAGGGCTTTGACGTCCTTGTCCTTGAGCCCCTTGCTGTCGTAGATGATGACCCGGATCAGCCTGGGATGGAGGGGGGAAATAGGGTTACTGTTTAATCCTGAGACGTCGCGGAAGCCGGACCCTTTCGGCCGCTACTCACTCGCTCTTCAAGCTGTCGTCGGCTGCACAGCCCAGTGCGTAGGTCAGGTCGGACCTCCTGGCCTCATCCTCCGAGTCGGCCAGCCTGGTGACCAGGTCCACGAAGACGCCGTCGTCCTTGACGCCCGAGCACATGATGACTCGCAGCGAGTCGGGGTCGACGGAGCTGTCACAAGGAGGGGTTGAGGGGCCGTCCGCACATCATGTAGCGACTAGCCCTGTCCTCGTCACACCTTATGGAGCGAGTGTGAGTGGGACAGAGACGAACGGTGCTGCGTAATGTGTACATATATGTGGGTGGGCAGGCGGTACGATACGCAGCAGCCGCCGCCGTGGTGCGGGCGCCCCGTCAAGCTCACTCACCGATCGCCGTCCACCTGCCAGGTCTCGAACTTCAGGTCGGCTTCGATGATGGCGGATGGGTCCTGCGCCTCGTAGGCCAGCCGCGCCACCACGCCCCGCGTCAGCCTGTCCTCGAACGTGTCGGTCGTGGACGGCGTCATGGCAAGGTTGTTGAAGATCTTGTGCTCGAGGCCCTGGACCCAGGTCTGCGGGCGGAGGAGGGGGGCCGGGGCCGGGTGAGAAGGCCCTCGCGGGGGACGGGGTGCTCGGCCGGGGCAGCCGGGGGAGGGGCGGCAGGGCCACTTACGTTGAAGAGTGTCGCGTCCTCGTCGGAGCCGGCCCGGAGCTGCATGGCCACGTACTCGATGTTGTTCTGGAACGCGGCCCAGGGCGCGTACGCCTTCTCCTGCCTCAGGTACTCGGCCAGGCCGAGGGCGACGTCGTACGAGAGCATGCCGGCGCGCGCCAGCACCAGGGCGTCGTCCAGCAGCATGGCTCTCTCGGACACGGTCAGCGCGTCCACGTCCTCCAGCAGGGCGGCGGTCAGCGCGCGCCAGTTGTCGTCGTCGTACTGCACGCGGAAGTAGCCTGCGGGCAGGAGGGGACGGCGGCGACGGTGACGTGCGGCAGAGCAGACCAGGGATTCGTTGACACAACGAATTTCGTCGTCAATTTTGAGACGAGCACAAAATTTAGTCACGGGAAATGAGAATTCGTTGGGGCCAACAAGTTTTCAGTTACCGCATCAAAATGTCTGTTTTTTAAAAATCATTCTTGCCAATACAAACGGGGTTTAGTCAGTTAATTCTTCGTTCCCGTAACAAAATTGTGTGCTTGAACAAAACTCAACAAACACATCAAACTAATCGTTTTTCCCATGAGTGGAATGTGCCCCCGATTCATTCGGCCCACTTGACGCGGCCCTCCTCCTGACACCGTTACACCGGCGTCAGCTGCGATACTTAGGAAGAGCTCCGAAAGCCTGTTCAGTGTGCTCGAGAGGCACGCGCGCGCGAGTGAGCCGCCTGTCACACGTACCGACTTGGTCGGCGTTGATGAGGACCCACTTGGAGTCGCCGTGCATCAGGTCCAGCTCCTGGGACTTGTTGTCGAGGCGATAGGCCAGGGTGAAGTCTATGCCCTCCAGCCTCCACCTGATCGGGATCTGCCACAGGGTGGCGTCCTCGGGGTTGGGTCCGGACGAGAAGAAGCGCGCCTGTGGATGAGGTTCGGTTCCAAGAAAAAATTCATTTTTCCAAAATGGCAAATATTTTTGAAAATTTGCAAACCAAATTTTCAAAAACCATGACAATATAATTCGAAAATTCTCTCTGAAAGTCTCAAGGGCTGCTACTGTACCAGGTGGTGCAACGCAAAAAAAAAAAAACTTTGGATCTGAGTTCCTTTTTTTTCAAATGACTGAAAACTGTCGACTTTTTATTAGAAGAAAGCCTTATCGGAAAGCTCGCCACGGGCAGATCTAAGAACAATCACGCCCGTTGCGTATCTAATCAAACACCATCAATCACACATCAACAGACATCAGACTTTGAAATCGGCGTGGTTTGCGTGGTTTCCTCGCCGGCACGACGCAGTCCCCGAGGGCCCTCGCCACGTACCTGCGAGAGGGTGGCCGTGCCGCCCTTCCTGGCGACACTGACGAGGGGGAAGCCGGGCGTCGTCACCCACCCGCCGAACATGTCCGCGTACGAGGCAGAGAGGATGTAGCTCTTGTCGGCCACCTTGTCGAGGTTCGCCCACACGTCATGGGCCATCGCCACGCCCGACGCCTTCCTGCGGAACCACTCAGTGGTTGAGGTCCCCGCCGGCGAGCACCGGCACCGCGGCACCCGCCGCCACGGTTACCTGTCGTTCAGGTAGTTCTGCAGGCCCCTCTGGAACCTGTCGGAGCCGGCCACGTCGGTGATGGCGTCCTCCATCATCCTCAGCACACTCGCGCCTGCAAAGGTCCGCGCGGAGTGAGAGCGGGTGACGAGCCTCATGGCGGCCCGGCTCGGGGCGTCAGGAGGGGGCTGCCGGGCGTACCCTTGGCGTAGGTAATGGGGCCAAAGTTGCTGAGGATCTCCTCGGGCGTGAACACCTCGTTGTTCATGGCGTGGGTCGAGGCCAGGGCGTCGGGGATGAAGGCGTCGTGCATCTCCAGGAGGGGCATCTTGTCCATCACCTTCCAAGCGGGGTTGATCTGCAAGCGCCGGGCCCCGCGGGCGCCCTGTCAGTAGCCGGTCTGGGGCGCGGCTGCACCGGGCTGAGCCCCCCCCCCCCCCCCCTTCTCCCCAGTGTGCCACGGAGAGACGTCCGACATACATCGCTAAGATTGTGACGGGTGGGAGCGGCGCAAAATGTTTGACGCATACATCACAATTAAACCGCCAACACTTGCCGTCAGCCATCCTCAACAGGCGTGGCAGAGCTGAGTGACCCACTCCTGCCTTCCGCCCTTCCTTGTATCTTATCTTACTGGTGGTCATTTTTTAATAAACACCTGTGGGTTTGAAATGGTTTGCGAAACGCGTGGGACGCCGAGCGAGTCGTGCAACAGACACTGCGTGATTGAGGGCGGGGGCTTTGTCTTGTCTCTTCTGGGTTTTTTAAATCCCGCGTGTGCCTTATCCCGCCTTAACCGCCCCGCGGCCCGCGTGGCCCGCATGCACCGCCGACGCCGCCGTACCTTGTCCGTCATGACGTAACTGAAGTACTCGGCGAACGCCTCGCTCAGCCACACGTGGCACCACCAGTTGGGCGTCACCAGGTTGCCGAACCACTGGTGCACCAGCTCGTGCGCGATGACGGTGTTGACGGAGAGGACGGTGTCCGCGCGGGACCAGCCGTCCGCCAGCAGCAGCGCCTGCCTGCAGCAGGACAACATGGGTGACGTGTCGAGTGTTGAGTGCTGTGTGTGTGTGTGTGTGTTGGTGCGTGTGTGTGTGTGTGCAAGGCGCGGCGCTCAAAGCCAGCGTAATGCCATGCGGAGGGCGACGCCGTAATCCTGCAGTAGTCCGAGTAAATCTAGCCCGAGCTCCCCCCGGTCGGGCGCGGCCGGCCCGGCGCCAACGACGTTGCGTCAGCCTGGCGGTGGCGGCCTAGACCGTCCCGCTGGCCTGCCGCGCGCTGCAGCGAGGCCCGCCCTGCAGCCAACATGACAGGCGCGAGTGGATGGACTGAGTCCACAAGTACGCCTCCACTGTCCGCCTCCGCGGCGCCGGCGGGCTCACCTGTAGGTGACGAGGCCCCAGTTCTCCATGGCTCCGAAGTTGTGGTCCGGCACGGCCACCTGGTCCATCTTGTCCACCTGGTACGCGATGCCGGTGTACTGAGCCATGAGCGACAGCACCCGCGGCCCCACGGCCTGCGACGTCGTCGTACGCTGCAGCTGGCTGGGCTGGGCGAAGCTTCGGAAGTCCCGGGCGTCGTTGGCCCGGGACGGAAGGTCGGACACCATCCAGGCCAGCGTATACACGGGCATGGAGGGCGTGGGCTCGAAGGCCGTGGTCACCAGGTCGCCGGACCTGCGGCAGCCGCAGCGGCGGGGGTGAGCGGGCGGCGCGGGGCCCTGCGGGGCGGCCGGGGCTGGCGCCGGAGCAGCCGTGCAACGTACCGCTCCACGGTGCAGGGCCGCGTGTTGGACACGGCCTGCAGGTCCTTGCTGTGCGTGATGGTAAGCAGGAAGGTGGCGCGGGCGTTGGGCTCGTCGTAGCACGGCAGCGCGCGCCGCGCGAAGGTCATCTCGAACTGCGTGATGCCGAACCACCTGCGGAGGCGGAGGAGTCAGCGAGGCGCTGCGTGAGCCCGGCCGGGGGCCCAGCTGGAGGCCGTCCTGGGGGCCGTCCTGGAGGGCGAGCTGGAGGGCGGGCCGGGGGCCGCCGCCTCACCTGGTCACGTCCGCGGCGTCGTCGTAGTACGAGGAGCGGTAGAAGCCCTTGTCGTCGTCGCCTATCGTGCCGGCGTACGTGCACGACAGCTGGTGCTGCCCGCCCACCGCGACCGTCCTCTTGAGGTCGAACGTGATGAACTGGCGCTTCTCGTCGGCCACGGGCGCGGCCAGAGGCTGGGTGTCGTCGTCCAGCGTGCACTTGATGTTCTGCAGCCGGTCGGCGTGCAGGGTCAGCTTGTTCGTGGCCTTGATCACCTGGGCACGGACAGCGCACTCACTCTCTGACGCCGCTGTGGTGTGGCCACGCGCCACGCTCGCCGTCGTCGTCGCCGCCGCCCTTCACTCGCAAACCCACCTTGAAGAGGATCCGGACTGTGCCGGTGAAGCTGAAGTCCGCAGGCCCGATCGTGGGGGTGATGTGGACGTCGTAGTGCACGGGCTTGGTGTCGCCGGGGAGCCGGTAGCTCTTGTCCCCCGCCACCGCGGCCGAGGACGTCGGGGCCCTCGACAGGGGGATGGCGAGGGCGGAGGCCGTGCACAGGCAGACCGCCGCGGACACCCAGAGGTGCCGAAGCCTGTGACGGGGCGGGGTCCCATTCGAGTGCACATTCACAGTAGGCTGGTGCCAGCAGCCCCTTGCCCCAAGGGTGGGTACGGGGGATGAGAGAGAGGGGGAGAGAGAGAGAGAGAGAGAGAGAGAGAGAGAGAGAGGGGGGGGGGGGAGCAGAGGCGTGCACAAGGGCGATGGGGGCGAACGCACCCCTGAGGAGTCCAAATGACGACCGAAGGGCGCCTAAAATGTAGGCAACCCGTGACCTTCCGCCTGTAAGTAGGCAAAAAGATCTACACCGCCCCCTTCGAGAGCCGGCCCTGTGCACTCAAGAAAGAGAGAGAGAGGGGGGGAGATAGAGAGAGAGAGGGGGATAGAGAGAGAGAGAGAGAGAGAGAGAGAGAGGGGGGGGGGGGGGGAGAGAGAGAGAGTGGAGGAGGGCCTACAATTGTGTATGCGTTATGTCGATCTCGTGGAAATTAAAAATTTGATTCTATTTGCACTGCAAATCCAAATGCTTTACGCATTTGGACTTTACGCATTACTTACAGCGTGGTCTGGGACCACACATTAGCTGATGTACGGTTCTAAACCACGCGGTACCTAATGTGTGATCGCACACCATGCATTAGCTAATGTGTGGTCCCCACCTGGCAGTAGCTGATGTGTGGTGTTGCGGGGATGAACACCAAACATTTCCTAACGCAGGGTCTCACAGCAAACATCAGCGAATGTGTGGTGCTGCTACCACACACTTACTAATGCACGCTTTTGCAACAACGCATTAGGTAAAGCGTGGCTTGAGACCATGCAAATGTATGGTCTGAGACCATACAGTAAGTAATGCGTAAAGTCATGCTCTTGGATTTGCAGTGTATGGTGTTTCACGGCCATTTTTATCCGAAAAAAGAGCCAAAAACCGTTGCCAGTCCTCTATTCGCTTATTGTGCTTGGTTGGCTTCTGTGCCACACTGATTGCCGGGAAGAACAAGTTTCACGGCAGCAGGAGTGGTGGGGGTCCCCCGGGGTCCTCGGGTTGGCCGGTACTCACCGAGGGGAGGTCATGTCGGCCTGTCGGTCCTGCCCGGTGTGGCGCCGGAACGTGGCGGCGCCGGTGGCTCTCGCCGAAGTGAATGGAAAGCAGGCGCCGGCGGGCACCCGGCCGCAACAGGATTATCCGGGTATCGGTATGGCACTCGGGCATTATCTCCGCCGATTATCAAGCAAACGCGATCCCTTTTGCACGGGACGGTCGCCGGGTGGTGGCGGGGCGACGGACGTCAGAGCGGTCGCCGGGTCGGAGTGGTCGGCGGGGCCCCGGCCGGGGCTGCCGAGGACTAGAGTCCTACAGTCGCACTGGAGGACTCTGCCGAGGACTAGAGTCCTATATAGTCCCACTGGAGGACTCTGCCGAGGACAGCTCCTGCAGCCCCCCCCCCCCCAACATATTCGACGCTTTTCTTATACTACCAATTTTGGGGCACTCTGCCAGGAGGAACTTGACGGAAATTCGCGTGGCGCCACTGGATCCTCTCATGGGATTTCTCAACCCCACCCGGGCACGTGCATATTTTAACGAACAATTTTCGCTCAACATGTCGGTCCGCCCAGTTTTATGCGTTTGGAAACCGTAAACCTGTCCATAAATTGTTTTTAAAGGCATGCCGAAATTCAAATTCTGATCCGAGCAAATTCGTGGTGCTTAGCTGACCCAGACGGGCCCAGGTGAAACTCGACCGAACTGACCGAAAATCGGTAGTCGACTGTACTATCGGTGCGAGAACTATATCCGACCTCTACAGGCAGCTCGCTGGCCTGTTGGGGTCGGATAGTTCTCGCACCGGTAGAGCATGGCCTGCCCCAGAGTGTGACGCGTGTGTGTGTTGGGAGTTCCCCTTTAAAATCTTAGATAGGTCTCTAAGGACAGCGAATCATCGAGACGTCCGAGTCGATATTTGACGTTTGTTCTCTCTTGTTCTGCCCCCGGGGCGCGATGCACTAACTCGCGGGTATCAACTCATGACAATGCAGAGCGTAGATAGGGGGCGGGTGTCGATAATGTGGCCTTGGAGCCCGAGCCGACCCCGACCCGGCACAAGGGCAGGGCCGCCAGGGCAGCCAGGGCTGTCAGGGCAGCTGCCCCGCGCCTCGCCCTTTTGCAACCCTTCTTCCGTCTCTCTTCCGAGCGCAGATTTGTACTCTCAACACCAAGGACACGCCGTGTCCGAAAAGTACGAATAGACCTTTCTTCCAGTAGCTGTCCCGGATCTGGTGCGGGTGCCACACTTTACCGCTGCGATCTACGACTTTGTGTTGGTCTCAAAATATTTACAGACCATCAGTTCGTGGGCCTTCGTCAATATTTTCAAAATTTTATTTCGCGTTTCGGAGTTACCGTGCAAAGGCAGTGGCGCTAAGACGCATGCGGTGCAGCAAGTGCTCTCACCTCCCTCCCTATTGTGCCGAAAACCTCTCTCATTTTTCTCTCCACTGCTATCCGAATGGGCTAATTTTTATTGCTGCACCGTGACCCCCTTCTTGGCGCCACTGTGCAAAGGTAGCACTTGGATAAAAGGGTTATATGGTAGTGACACAGAGATCTAAGCGTGTTATGGACTATGTTTACAAAATTTGTTCTCGTCTAGTTCCCTCAGCACTCTCTCTCTCTCTCTCTCTCCGTAGCAAAAATGTTTTCCGCGCACCGCGGCTCGTTTTCAAACATCTCGCTCTTCGCGCTCTCCGCCACTATGCCCTCCCTCCCGACAGCTGTTCAGAACCCCCCTCCGGCAACGTTGCCAGGTTCTCCGAACAGTGTACAAAAACATAGGCTGCAGCGGCAAGAAACAGCGGGTGAATGCAGACCAGGGTTTTAGAAACGTCTCGGCGAGACGGAATAAAGAGTGCGAGTCGAGCCGTGACGAGGGCGGAGCTGCGTCCTGTCCTGAGAAACAGGCGCCATCTGTCAGTCCGGCAACGCTGGCAGTGACGTCAAAGTGCGTCGGCTTGTGCGAGCACAAAGAAAACATCTCCCGCTACGTCGCCCGAGTTTTGTTTCGGCGTGTTGCGTGTAACTGGCGAGTGGAATGCATTTATTTGATTTTAAAAAATCTAGCGGAACGTCGCCACAAAACGCTTTGATCTCTGATTAAGCGGTATTTAATTTCAGACATCCAAAGAAGAAGAACGAGGTGACGGGCACTTCAAGCTGTTCGTCCCGCATCCAAGGCAGTGGAAGCAGAAGCTGCGTTCGAAGTGATTTCCTCATTCCCCCCCTCCCCGTTAAAATGCCTTTTGACTTTCAACGCTTTCAACCCCATTTTGACACATTTCCGGAGGCCCTCGTCCAATGAGAGCGAATGGTCCTGGAAATAAACAAAGCGAAGTCGTGAGCCACAGATTGTTGCCAGTCGTTTCGGACGTTCCCCGTGGACAACTGTGAAGAAAGGTGCAGAGACAGACAAGTCAGGCCCGAGCCCAGACGTCCCGTTCGCGTCGCAGTCCGCTCGTGCGTCTGCTTTTTGTCGCCGTTCGTGTTGCTGTTCTGCAGTTGGCCTTCGAGCTCATTGTGTTTGGACCAGACCAAACAACTGGTCTTGCCGTTAAATGAATTAACCATCCCGGGAGCTGGAGCTATGCCCCTGGCGCCCCTGGCTTGTTGAGACTCCCCCGTCTCATTGTTCTCTACGCCCGTCGCTACAGCCCTCCGGTCCCTTGCCAAGATGGGAAACTGCCTGAAGGGGACCACCAACGACGACATCTCCCTGCTGCGCGGCAGTGACAGAGGCGACAGCACCAGGGAGTCGTCGTCCAGCGATCAGCTGGGTCCTATGCCTGCGAGCCTAGTGGGCCATGGGGGCCATGGGGGCCATGGGGGCCATGGGCATGTGCACGGGCATGGCCCCCCGCCCGTGTACCAGGAGAGCGTGCCAGGTTCCGGGCTCGGGCTCGGACTTGGTGTAGGGGTCGGAGTGCCCGTGTACTATCCCTCGCCCAACCTGTGTCGACCAGTCAGCTTCCTGACGGAGGAGGAGCAGGTCAAGATAGCCAAGCGGGCAGGCTTAATTCAGCACCTGCCCTCTGGTGCCTACGACGGCTGCAAAAAGAACAGGGAGTGTGTAATCTGCATGATAGAGTTCATGGTGGGAGACCCGGTGCGTTACTTGCCCTGCATGCACATCTACCACGAAAAGTGCATCGATGACTGGCTCATGCGCAGCTTCACCTGTCCGTCCTGCATGGAACCAGTTGATGCAGCTCTGCTCACAAGTTACGAGACCAATGTTAGCTAGATCATATCCTCTAGGAGAATCGTGCTTACCTTTGGGTGGTATTGTAGGTTGCCACAGACACTCCAGCAAACATATCTTGTTTCAGCCTGAGCAACATAAATCTGTGCTTTTCTAAATACTGCATGAATTGACAGGCTTTAATTTATGTAATAATGATCACCCTTCTTATTACTGTTGTCCAAGTTTTACCATTGCTGTGAATCAAATTTTTTTTTGTGGACAAGCAGTCTTATGTTGTGCTATCTTGTGCTGTAACCAAGAAAATTAAGAAGTGTGGCTTGGGTCAGGGCTTTCAATATTTGTGATCATCACACAACTGTTTATTTCTTGTCAGAATTTTGGGTAGAACTTTGTCAGAATTAGACTCGAATTTTTACAGCGCCTTCTCTAAGCACCATCCACTTTTCCGCTGTGTGCTGTGGCTTTGTGCTGCAATTTTGCAATCTGTGATGTTTAGTGTGTATTTCTATGGTTCCTTGACTTAAAGATCCCTGTGTCATTGTGTCAAGCGCGTTTTACCAGAGAGCATCAGAAAAGCAGGTTCTGTTCATTAAATCAAATGACTACCGTGTATTTTAGAAATAAAACAATTGTGAATGCAGTTTTCACATTAATTTATATTCCAGTTTAGACTTTAGGAACTTGCTTTTGTTGCAGAAGGATCTAAAAGCTTGATGCATACAATTATTATTTGTGCTTCAGTGGCTTGGTTAATCTTCCAATTCTTAAGAAACTATTACTTTATTCCCTCTCCCCATTATATGCTGTGATTGTATAAGAGAGGAATTGAGTTCAGGAGATTGGTATCTTCCTCAATCTGCTATTTAAGTTCCAGTTTTTCCTTTACATTTTTGACATCAGTTTCTTGACTGCTGGTCTATCTCTGCAGATTTTATTGGTGACAAAAGAAACGTTCACCCCTTTTTTTTGTATATCTTGCCTTTTCTTTGCATTTTTTTTTTTTTTTTGAAATCCCAGTAAAATCCTGTAGTGCTAAACTCTTTGCGAACTACTTAAACGGATCCATGTATGTGTAATTTATTACTGAATTCCATCAAACATTAGGATTTTTAAATCTTTGTAACTGTTTAATGAAGCCTTCCTTTCGAAAGAGGGTATGTGCCAGTTTGTGATATGTTGTTCGAGTCTCAGCTTGCCCTTATTACTGTGACCATGTGTGTAATTTAATTAGAACCGGAGGTGGATTTGTGTACAAGTCTGGGAAATTTTAGTTTTTTGCTCTATGGTGCTTCCCTTTTTCCCTTTTATCCAGTTTGGGGAGAATATAAAAGAAAACAAATTGATCCAGACTGCTAACATGTGGTTCACTTTGTTTGGCAGGAAGGAGTGATGCCTTGTGACTGACAACTCTGAAAAATGTCCTTTCTCTTTAATTAAGAGGAGTTTACATGTGTCTTTTTAAACATAATAAGATTTGTACTAAACTTGTGTGCCTAAATCTAACTTTCTGTGTCATCGCAAACTAACTCCTTGAAATTAAGATCATTTTTCCGTGAAAGTGTGTGTTCCAAAATCAAAAGACAATAGAACAATTTGTGGATGGATCTTTAGCTTAAGAAGTAAGTTAAGACAGAAAGTGTAGACAAGAGCTGAAAGAGTACACAGCAAAATACATAGGGAAATATGGAAATGTTGGAGACTGTCAGCACTGAGGAAGGATTTTTTTACCTGGCCTGTGTACATTGGATCTCAATACAAATTGTCATTACTGTGGAAAGATTGTCTATCTGTCTCTTAGAAATTTAACACTCACTTTAAATATTTTGAAGCTTCTCCTAGTTCAGTAGTTCACAGCAGCGAATGGTAGTAGGAAGGTTCCTTGTCTATTTATGGTGGTACTTCCATAGTAATTCAGTTTTGGAAGTACAGAGTTTGTCATTGTGTTTAGTAAGTCTGTACTTAAATTCCAAGTGTGAATTAAGCATGCTTTCACTAATCGTGCTGCATTCAATAATGTGATATTGGTACTGTATGATGCAATTAAGTGGGTACTTGTAGCTTCATGGTGCACTCTTAACTGTTATAGTTTGTTATAGTTGGTAATTTTAAATTTGCTGTGACCCTCATCATGTGGTTTGGCTGTTGATGAACAAGGTAGTTGGTGTAGTTTAAAATTGTAACTTGAGTAGATGTAAGTGATGATTGTCCCTATCGGTCCATACAGACATGAACTACCGAAGATTTAATTAAGATTTTTGAATCAACAAAGTGTTTTTTTAATTAGAAACCAATTACTTTTAATGTGTGTTTTTTTAAATTTGGAGTGCTGTTTGTGTAAATAGAGATATTTGTGGTCCTGTCTTGCTGTTTGCTCTACACCACAAAAAATTTGTTCCCTGGTCTCGTTTTTCTAACTAATAAGCCCTAAATTGTGCCTTCTGTTGTGTAAATTTTGCAGATACTGGGAGAAATCTACTCAAGTCACAGTCGATACTGTGGTATTTGTTCATTGCATTAGGTGCAAAATATCTCTTTTTTTTCTTTCCGTGACCTGTTAGTTTCTTGTCCCATACTTTGGTTCCTAAAATCTGCACTGCAGTTCCTTCAAATGTTTGTGGTGTAGCTTGCATCCTTTATTATCTCTGCTTTTTAAAACCTGACTTTTGTAAGGGGTCCTTGAGTTGAAACTTTTCTTTTTGTCTTATATTTAAGGGACACATATCTCACATCACATTTTTAGTTTCCAATGCATCACATTGCAGGTATTCAACGTTGTTACCATGTTGTGCTTACGAATTAACACACCCCTTTCATCTGATTGGGGTATTGGCCTTTTTTACCATTCATTTTACCCCTTCAATTTTTCGTGTAAAATATGTGGATTTGTGAGTTTTGTGTTATAAGTAAATCTAAGTTCTAGGAGTCATGTCACGTGTAGTCCTATCTCACATTTGGTGACGGTATGATTCAAAAGATGTTTCTTTCTCTTATATTCTTTTTCTTTGTTTTTTTCTGTGATGAATGTGAAAGAATGATTGATATGTGTGTAGTTTTGTCTTACGAATGACACTAGTCTATATTGTTGCGATATTTTATACTGCGGGTCTGCTTGCAAATATGAGCCATGCCAGAAGTTTGTGGTTGAAATATAATGGAGAGCATCATGAATAATGAAACTCTCATGTACATGTGATAAGTGATGCAGAATGTTTACTTCACAGTAAATGTATGCCGTGATCAAAAGTTGACGGATAGTTTGTCTCCTTTGCCAATGTTTCAAATTGTTGCCAAACATGGAAAATGTAATTGTTGTTGAGATTGAGAAAAATAGTATTGAAATTTTAAATCAGGAAGTGTTTTTTGCGTACCCGTTAAACTAATGTTGGTGCTTAAACTTTTTTTTTGTTTTTTCCCCTTTATTTTGTCTTATTTTATTTTTCAGATTTGTTCTTTTAGTTATGATAATATGTTGTGGATATAGAAATACATAATTATATTTTTGTAGCTGCCAAGCTTGCATCCTATTATGTTTCCAGTTGGAATAGTGCCGGAAACACTTTATGCTGTGAGAAGTTGTGTATTGAAATGAAACCAATAAAACTATGTTAAAATTATATGTGATGTTGTTTACTATGCCTCCTTCCATGTCTAAAGCAAAAGAAGATAAAGTTTAGTGGTTCGGTAATTGATGGACGAGGAATTCATGTACCAATTGCTTCTCTATCTAAGCCTATTTTATTGCATAAGATAGAATGCAGAATATCCAATTAATTTGAAATTGCCGTTGATAGTAAATGTTGAAGCGTCCTCTTGCGTCATCACAGTGAATGGCTGTGCTTCTGACCATAGCAGGCAAGAACTTGCAAATTCATATTGGTCACAGTACTTGTCAGGCATTCTGTAAGTAATACTTTAAACAAATTAAATTATTTAGTTTTTGGCAGTGATAGCATTTCAGAGGGACAGAAATATGTAAGGTACAAAGTTCCTAAGTAGACGCAATGTAATTGAATTGGCTTAAATTATGGTTAAATGTACAGTACGTTCATTCAGATATCACTACTCATATATACATTGCTTTCTGGTAAACTTCTATCTTTCAAATAATAATTGATTTGGCACACATCCTAGAACTCAAACCTCAATTCATTCTATGTAATTAGGACTAGTCATAATGTTGATCGATAGAATAAGTTGAGAAAGTATATATACATAAACCGACACATACATAAAACAGATGTAAGTTTCCACTTTGGTGCAACAAATTGGGATACAAAGCATTGGAAAACATAAGATCACTATAGTTAGACTACAAATACAACTCTACAACATGTGAACGTAAGTAAATTTACATAACAAGAAATATACAAAATAAAACACAAAAATTGATAAAAGTGTGGACATAGAGAGTGTAATAAATAATCAAATATAACAAAGAATATTCTCATGAGAATTCAAGACTACAAAAGAAAATCCAATACTAATCTCTTAAACGTTTATGGTCACTGACTACTTCCACAAAGAAACAAGTCGTCCATTGACCTTATTGAATACAAATATAGTCCAATAGCACAGGCCAACCCTCAAATTGAGTTTAGACTGATCAGCTGATACAGGATACAGATACAACAGACGTTTAATTCTACTAATCAGTACACAAAAGTAGCTGCCTAATAAACGCATTGGCAAGTTCAAGAGGCAATTGGAATGAAATAAGCGAGGTGAAACCAAGCACCACGAGATTGTCACCGGACACAGTGTACGGAAGTACCTGTGCACTTTGTGCACGAGCATTTGCGGAGGTCCCGTGCGACCCAGGGGAGATCACCCCACCCGGGGAGGGTTTCGGCCCGCAGGGTCCATCGTCCCGCCCCTCCACAACGGCGTGCACACTGCCCTGACTGAAGTGTCACAGTGCGCCAGTGACGCAAGTGTCACACAGGTCGTGACACAGGTGTCTTAGGGCGTGACGCAGGTTTTCACGTCGTGAAGCAGGTGCCGCAGGTCACAGATCGTGACCGTGACGAAGGTGCCAGGTCGCGAGGGAGTGTCGCAGGCCACAGGCCGTGCCGGAGGTGTCGCAGGTCACTGGTCGTGGCGCAGAGGTCACGGGTCACAGATTGTGACGCGGGTGTCACAGTCACGGGTCATGACGCTCGTCGCGACTACTTGCACGTGTGCTCCTCCGAGCGGACGCGGCACGTCTTGCACTCGACATTGCAGCACCACACGAACTTGCAGTGGCACTTGCCCTCCACCTCCTTCATTCGGGTGTTGTGGCCGCGGCCGCAGCAGAGTAGCCGGCAGCCGTCCAGCCCCGGCGACGTGCGGTTGCAGACGCGGCCCCTGGTGCCGAGGATGCCCATGCTGCGGACACAAACACGCGTCAGGCGACGTCAGGCAGTGGACACGGCGGAATTGGACCAATACAAAAATTTTAAAATAGTTTTCGAGACTTTTTGGGAGCAGGAGAGCAGAAAAGTGGTCATGACCGGTACAGTGGCCATCCATCACTGGTCTTTCACTGACCCTCTTACCCCATTTTTGTGTCTGTGTGTGGGGGGGGGGGGGCAAGATCACGGTACTCTCCCAAATGCACTGTAAGGCCAGGTTAGGTTAGGGCAGGTTAGCGCTGATACTGACGTGTCGTTCCGCTCGCAGTAGTCCGGGCTCTCCTCCAGGTACACGAGGTCCGTGCGGTTGGGCGGCTTGATCTCCTTGGAGGCGGCGCGCAGCTTGGCCTTGGCCTTGGCGTGCCGCCGCCGCTTGTCCGCCAGCCGCACCTGCGTCGCGCCCTCGTAGGCCTGCGTGAGGACGTCGCCGAGCACGCGGAACGGCGGCAGCTTGCGCCAGCAGACGCGCACCGAGCACGAGCCGGACATGCCGTGGCACTTGCAGACGCGCTGCATGCGGGACCGGATGGACTGCGGACAGGACAGAGCAGGCGGCGGGGGCCGCAGGGGGCCGCGGTCAGCAGGGGGGCGTGCGGGGGTGGGGGTGCCTGCGGGGGAGCCAACAGGGGAGTCCGCAGGGGGGGCCGCAGGTACCGCAGGGGGCGATTGAGGTGGACACTCACGGGTAGGGTGGGATACCCCGGGACGTCCCCGTCACATCATCGCACTGGACATCGAGGAGGATAAAAGTAATTATCCTTCTAGAGGTCCAGTTCGCTTAATGTACCGGGTGTCCACCTTAATCGCCCCGCACGGGAGCCTGGCGGGTCACACGGCCCTGTATTTGGCACTCAGTACTCGACTACTCGGCACTCAGCACTTGGTAATCGGCACTCAGCACTTGGTAATCGGCACTCAGCACTCGGTACTCAGCACTCGGCACTCGGTACTACTTGGTACTCAACACTCGGTACTCAGCACTCGGCACTCAGCACTCGGTACTCAGCACTCGGCACTCGGTACTACTTGGTACTCAACACTCGGTACTCAGCACTCGGCACTCAGCACTCGGTACTCAGTACTACTCGGTACTCAGCACTCACCCTCCGCCCCGCCTCGTTGTTGTGTAGGTTCATGAGCCCCTCGGGGCGGTCCCCGTTCTCCTTCGAGTCCACGAACTCCCTGCTGAACTTCTCCCCGAAGCGGATGTCCTGCGGAAAGAAAATGGAACAGGTTTACTTTAGTCCATCTAAGGTACGTGCTCCGGAGGCGGCCGGCAGCACAGTGAAGCTTCGTGGCGCAGAGGAGGAGCTGCGTGAGAAAGTATGAGAAATCCGGCGCGCGACGCCGGGGGGCGTGCCGTACCTCCGAGCAGCCGCCCCACTGCCACTTCTTCTTGGTCTTGCGGACGCGCACCCTCGTGTCGCACGTGCACTCGTTGAGCTCCCCCCGCGAGCAGGCGCGCGTCACCGCGTAGGCCACGCCCGCCGCCGAGATGGCGTAGATGAAGGCGGTCTCTCGGCTGTCTGCAACACGGTCGGACAACACGTCAGCAAGGAAGCGAGTCGAGCTGCTGCACATCGAGGCGGCCGGGGGTAGGCGGCCAGGGGTAGGCGGCCGGGGGTAGGCGGCCGGGGGTAGGCGGCCGGGGGTAGGCGGCCGGGGGTAGGCGGCCGGGGGTAGGCGGCCGGGGGTAGGAGGCCGGGGGTAGGCGGCCGGGGGCAGGCGGCCGGGGGCAGGCGGCCGGGGGCAGGCGGCCGGGGGCAGGAGGCCAGGAGGCCGGGCCGGACACTCACGGACGGAGAGCACGCCGCCGAACACGTTGCTGGAGTTGGCGAAGGTGCTGCAGTTCCAACGGCTGTTCCGGAACTGGTGCTGGCACTCCTCGATGCTGAGCTTGGCCCCGTTGCTGACGGCCTGGAACAGAGCGGGCGGCGGAAGGGCGTCAGGGGCGGAGCCGGCGGAGCCCCCGCAGTGGAGGCGAGGAGTGGCGACGCCAAGGGGGCGTATGGGGGAGTCAGCCGACCTCAGGCGGCAGCGTCAGTGCTGCCGGGAAAGTAGGCAAAAAGCACAACCTACACGCTGGGGAGAAGATTGTGCCTGCCTGCCAAGGCAAGATGTTGCCTGTCAGGCAGACGGAGGGAGGCACGACCTTCACACCTGTGTGGTTGGGCCACTTTCCTCCTACCTCCCTGGCAGCACTGATGAGCGCGCCCGTTATCCCGTTATGGCTACACGGTAGCAGACGTACGAAACATCTTCGTCCCCACTGATGTGAAATTTGTCCGATTTTCGCACCTGCATTGACATCCGTTGTGGTGCACGGCTTTGTTTGCGTGGTGGGCGGAGCACTCACCGTCAGCACGTTCTCGCTGAGGCCGCACAGCTGCTGCTGCCGCTCCACGAGGTAGCCGAGCCGCTGGCAGTTGTCCTTGTGGCTGCCCAGAGGGTTGATCTCCACCGAGGAGCCCTGCATCCCCAGCATCCTGGAACACAGAGAGCAAAGGGAAGGGGTCACCTCAGAGCTCCGAACGGACACCAAGTGTCTCTGTCTCACTCCTTGTCCGTCTATTCTCATCTCCCCGACTCACTCGACGACGCTGCTCCACCCGGCGTAAACGTTACGTGATTTTGTAGACGACGCCAGGCCTCCGCTGCGTCGCCGTGCGGGGGGGGGGGGGGGGGGGGGAGGGGGCGGAGGGCCCGCACATGCACACGCGGCGAACTGCGGACTTGGCAAAGACCTTCGTGGAGTTTACGGTCCGGCCAGCTGACATCCAGAGCACCCCTATCCGCATGGGCTGAGCTCGCTGAGCGACAGGGGCGGCAGGGGCCAGGGGCCGTGCGCCAGGCGTGCCGGCCTCGCCCTCCCCAGCAGCCGCGTCAACAACCCCCGGAGAGGAGAAGCAAGTAAATCCGAACGCGGCCCCGCACGCTCCGCAGCACCAGCCCAGCACCACCTTGTCAAGACTATGCCGCTGCTGCTGCTGCTGCAGCCGCCCCCGGCTCTCAGCCTGACACAGCGCTACGCCGGGCCGTCATCGTCATGTTGGGGCTGCACGAGGCGCCCCTCCTCCCCCGCTGAGGGTCTTTTCGACAAACCTCGCCGCCCCCCCCCCTCTCACACGCGTTAAACTCAAATGTGCTAAAGTGCAACAACGCAATTCCGCGGCGCGCGAGGCAGCCACGCGGCCGGCGACGCTCTGCCAGCTCCGCCGCCCCCGCCTCGCCGCACAGTCCATGTCTGTGTGGCGTCACCAACGCCGCCGCCCCGCCGGACCGCGGGGCCGTGGACCCCCGCCACGCCACGCACTGGTTTCCCTTTTTATTGAGTTCCCCATCGGCGCCCTCCCCGCTGCTCCTCCCCCGCCCCGCCCCTCCCGCCCCCGCGGCCCGCAGTCCGTGACATGGAGGCTCCCGTATGTGATAGCTCCCTTAACGCGCCATTGCATGCACCTGCGACGAAATGGCAGAAGGCGCAGCGTGGCGAGGCTTGGCGCCCGGCGCCCCCCCCCCCCCTCCCCTCCGCGCGCCGCACATCGCGGCCGCGGTGCCACAGTTCCGACTGTCCGCGGCGCTCGAAGCCCCGCCTGCCCCGCCTGCCCCGCCCGTCGGGTTTACGTCACTTTACGTCACTTCACGTCACGCGGCCGGCAGGCGGGCGGCGCGTGTCACGTCGGTGTGCATCGTCACGACGGGGGAGGGGGAGGATCACCTGCACACAGATCTCAGGACTTCAAAGGATCTCCCAGGAACGGCGATACCCTATTTGTCTACATCATTCGAAAACTTTTTGGCCATTTGATAGCCGATGCATAATCTGATCTGGAAGACTGGTGGCCAGAGCGCAGAATCTATGTGCATCATATATGTGACGTTTATGACGAGATCCGACCAAATTTTGTTCACAGCACTTCGCGAGTGGTTTGCTCCTTCGGCGGGGAGCCTGAAGGGCTGTCACGCTCTGCACTAGAATGGAAGGTTAGGTTAGCCCCGTGACGACAGGGGGGAGACGGGCAAAAACTGACCCATGACGCTTGACGTCAGTCATGGACGGCCCCCACCCAGCGGTCTCTGGACTTACCCCTTTACACCGGGAGGAGCGCGAGCCTGACGCCCGCGGGCGCCGGGGTAGGCAGCCCGCGCGGCACGGGTGCGTGCAGGAGGCTTGGGCTGCCTACCCGGGCAGGCGCCGTCAGCACTTCGGACGGGGGTTGTCTCCAGAACCACAAGCATCGACGCTATGAACTGGGACAGTACAGATCGGCTCACACCTCATGTCAGTATTAATATTTTCCGCGCCGAACTTGAAATTAAGTGTAGAGATTTATAGGTATCATCTGCGAAGCAAATTAGTTATAGTGGACAAGAGAGCTTCCCCCGTGCGTGCCCTCTGTGTACGACGTCCCCTCCTCCAGGGCGCTGCACATGAGCTTTCGGGTGTGCACGGCCACGGACATACGCCACTCTGCCTCCCTCATTAGCGCCGGGGACGCGGGAGGCGTGCCCAAGCACAGCTCGTCACTCGTCACCAGTCGGACGGGTCGGACGAAGCCGGCGGGGCGGAGCTGGCGGGGCACTCACACTAGTGGCCAGACTCCGCCGCCGACCTCCACGGAAAAAAATGGATTAGCTGTGGTAGCTCAGAATTAGCTATTTCAGCTAACGTATCCGCTAAGCCGACATTTTCATCTCATGGAGCTAAAAGGTTTCCTGTTACAGCTGCGTAGCTACGACAGCCCAGTGTCAGCTGGTACAAATGACCCCGGGTTTATCTGTTTTAGCTCACGCGTCGGCTGATACAGCTCGGCCTCAGCTGACATAGCTGAAAATTTAGCTACTTCAGCAAAAATCTCGGCTTATGTAGCAAATATTACGGCTATGGAAAAATTAGCCAAAGTATTGGCTACCACAGCAAAATCATTTATTTCAGAGTCCTCCCCTCTCGTGCTCTACTCGTCGGCGGACAAGAGCAGCGGGGTGCAGGTGCAGTGGGCATGCCTAGTGCGGGAAGGGGAGCTGCGGGCTGCGGCAGGCGGCGGCAGGCGGTGTGGGTAGCGGTACTCACAAACTATGCATGTGACCCATTTTAGGCCACTTCTTGACCCCCATCCGCCCAGTGAAAAATGGATCGACGCCGATTCGACGTCGAATCAATGGGATTTTATCCCCAAAATCGATGAAATTTCGAGGAACGACGTCGATTTGACGTCGATTCGATCTTTCATTTCTGACTGGGCCCCATCGCGACCCGGCTAACCTAACCTTGCCATGCACATCAGAGACCCTATCTCCCCATGGGGCAGCCAGACGTTTGTTTCGACTGACGAGGCCGAATCTCGCATAGCCGTGCCGAAAACGGATTGCGCGTGTAAATATCCCTTAGGAAGCAAAACAAGCCGCGGGTCTGCGGACCGTGCGGGTGTCGGCGGGTGTGCGGACCCTGCGGGCGGGTCCTTCACAGCCCGATTGCTAATTGCCTTAATGCTCACACCGGAAAACTGACTGACGATGGCCGTGGAGCAGCAGGGAAGTACAGCACGGGGAGGGGGGAGGGGGGGGGGAAACTGGGAGGGCGAGGAGAGGAGGCAGCTGGAGGCAATTATCCATTCATACGTGCACACACACACACACGCGCACACACACGCGCACACATACACACGTACACATACACGACGATGGTCTTTTGTAATATGACGGCCTTATGAAATGAGAGCCGATTCCGCTCCCCATCCGCCGCACCGCGTTATTAGCCGCCGTGTCCCTCTGTTTGTCGTTATGCTCACAATAAAGGCAAAGGCGGTGCGAGGCGCGGCGGCAGCGCCGTGCCGTGCGTGCCGTGCCGTGCCGTGCCGTGCCATGCCGCGCCGTGCCGCGCCGTGCCGCGCGCTCTCCAGCATTTCGCTGACGACGCCGGCCCGCGGTGAGGCGGCAGGGCGGCAGGGCGGCTGCGGCGGCTGCGGCGGCGGCAGCGGCGGCGAGTCGGAGGCGGAGAGGGGCGTGCTCGTTGTGCACGGCCGCCCCGCGCTGTAGGACCCGCGTGCGTCGCTGCGCTGCGTGGCTCTTTGCTCGCCCCTCCCCTCCCTCCCTCCCCTCCCTCCCTCCCTCCCTCCCTCCCTTTCTCTCTGCGCCTCCCTCCTCCCCCTCACGTGCCTCCCCTCACACACCCCCATAACCCGTGCGATGTGCGGTACGGGACATGAGGAAGGCTGTTGTTGTTTCGAAAGCTTGCGTTGGCCTTCCGTTCAGGGTTTGAAGCTCGATTCCGTGACTCGGCTTTGGCGCCGCGGGCGCTATGCGGGGTCCTGATGGGGATGTGTTGCCAGAAAAGAAGGAAAAAGGTAGTCTAAAGATTCCCTGCGCCTGCCTACTAGGCGATATGATGTTACATCTGCCAGCAATTTTGCCTGGGCAAGGTAAGGTAGGCACAGGCACAACCTTTACACTGGGTGTTTGTGCTACTATCTGCCTACTATTATGACACTGCTACTAAAACAACCGAGGAGCCCAGTGTACTGTACGCACAAAGGATACAAGCACTGAGATGTTTCCTCGGCGTCTTCTCCTCGACCTCGGCCGGACCTCACGGCCCGCACAAGGCGCTGCCCGCGGCCCACACCCACTCGACGCCTATGGCTCGTCACTGGTCTGGCCAGGTCTGGCTGGTCAGTCAGCCGAGCCCAGGGCAGGACCCCGCGGCCACCCGGGCCAGCCGCTCCCTCTGATACACTGTGTGGGCACAAGAGCTGGGTCGGAGCCGTGGGCCAGAGAGCTGCGACGGGCGGGTCTTGTTAACCGAAGTGCATCCAAAACTGTCAACTGTGCTTTTCGCACTCACCAGCAGGTATTGGGAGGGACAGTGACAGACGAACATTTCAGACGCGCTTCGGGTCCGAGCCGCCCATTGCTACGCTCTGCCACGGGGCGGTGCCACGGGGCGGTGCCGCGAGCGGTGCCGCGGGTGAGGAAGAGCCTCGTTGGGTTTACTGCAGCGGCCACTTGGGACCGGACCATTAGCCCCACGATCCGCCCCGCCCGCGTCTCTGTCGTCATCTTCGGGTGCTTTGGGAGATGGATGAAGAGAGGCATAAGTATCGCCGTGCGTGCCGTGTGACGGGCGGGAATCGTCAGGGGGAGGAGGGGGTACAGTACATGGTCGCGATCCTCTCGCAAATGCATAATAAGTATAGGTTAGTCGCGGTCACGATAGGCAGGGAAGGGGAGTCAAACGGTAGCCTAAGTCGGTCATGATGTTTATGAACGCCCCCCTACGAGTGTGCCGATTGTGCATCCATCACTCACCCAGAGAAGGCCGCTCTTGTCTCAAGGGCAAAATGCTCTAGAATTTTACAAAGACTGTTCTTGAATTTAGCACGAGCAAAAAAAAAAGTACTGAATTTTAAAAGAGAAAAATGCACAATTTTTAGGCGGCGGGCGTTTTTGACTTTCCTCTGATACGCTAACCGTTTTGGGTTTCTTTCGCATAAAAGCGAACCTCTAGACCAAAGTCAAGTAACGCTCCTTCACTGCGACAAGAACGGCCCTTTCTGGGTGTTGGCGTGGCCCCGCGGCCGCTGCCCATGTCGTGCTCCCAGGCCATGTCCTATGCACTCCCATTCCGCGCATGAAATCGAGATGAACCCAAACACGCGCTCTGGGTCACGAATCGGAGGATCGACGTTTTCCGCGACGCTCTTCATGAAAACACACACACACACACACACACACACACACTGCGGCCATTATGCGACGTCCCCGATGAATCAAGAGCGTTGTGCCGCTTGGGCTGGGCCTCTTGAATGGTCGCCTCGGCGGCCCCGCCCTCCGTCCTCCGCCGCCCGCCGCCCCCAACCCTTCTTCCCCCACTCTCGCGGCGGGGTGATCCATCACGTCCACGACGCCGGCTGTCACCGTCGTGTCGCCATGGCGTCCCCCGGCACGGCACGGCACGGCACGGCACGGACAGGCACTCTCAGCGCTCAGCGCCCCGCAGCGTCCCGTTGCCATGGGGACGTCGCCGCGCCGCGCCGCGCTGCGGACCAATGGCGGGGCGGCGGCGGCGGCAAGGGCGCGGCGCAGGCCGCCGGGCGTAGAGTTATCCTAGCCTAGCCGGGTTGTCATCTGTCCCGCTCCCACTCACTACCGTCAAATAGTAGCGAGAGAGACAGAGGACGAGCGTACCGGCTAGCCCCCTCCCCGATTGAGAACTCTACTCGGACGCCCCCGTGTCCCTCCTCCTCCTGGCCGCGCCGGCACCGCGCCGTCGTCGCTGCGCACGCCGTGGCCGCGGCTCCGATTCGTGCCGGTGGTGGTCGGGTCCGGGCCGATCGGTGGCATATTTTGTCGCGGCCACACCTGAAGCGGCAACACGCGGGCACGGAGAAGGCGAGGCAGGAGGAGTGAGCAGGCTGCGGGGAGACGCCGAGGAAACGCTTGGCGTGGGGGCGGACCGCGCATGAGTCGCTGGCCAGACACGGTCGGCGCTCCAATCGGCCCGGCGGCCGGGCGACCGAGATCTCTTTCCGCGATAGAGATAATTACGGGGGGTCGACGGCCCCCCCGCAGCCCCCCGCGGCCCCCGCAGCCCCCCGTGGCCCCCGCAGCCACGCCCCGCAGCCACGCCCCACAGCCAGAATGGCGCTGATGGCTCCATCACAGCGTCCGCGTCGACGCGCGTCAACAACACCTTCGGACCGTCCAGGAACCACGTAACAAACTCGCAGGCTTCGCTGAGAAAATGAGTAGAACGTTTCAGAGGACAGTTCAACTGTTTCCATAAGATAAAGACAAGGCCAAAATGATTTGAGCCAGGGGGGGGGGGTGTCAACGCACCCTTCCCTGGTGTAGGGCAGGTATCTTGCCTTTCCCTTGCCTGAGCGTACTTCTCGTGAACCGTACTCCTATCTCCCGTTGTGTACACTTTCCCGGGGGAGTGCGAGTGAGCCCTCGCCCCCCCCCCCCTCTCTCTCTCTCTCTCTCTCTCTCTCTCTCTCTCTCTCTCTCACACACACACACACACACACGCCATCACCATAATTACGTACCCGAGGGCCGGGCGGCGGCCGGGCGGCCCTCTCTCTCTGAATGGAATATAGGATCGGAGGGTGGAAAGCGCACATAACTCTACAAGTACATTTCCCCCTTTTTTTCAATATTCGATTCCAAATAAAGCCGCCCCTTCCCTCATTAATTAGGTCGACGACCGCTCGTCATTAATTATGCGTCCGGCAAACACCGCACTTCCGACTTGCAATGTTGATAAGATAGGCGAGGGGGTGGGGGTAGGGGGGTCCCTTCCGGGACGGTGCGGGGCGCGGCAGGCGCGGCAGGCGCGGCGCGGGCAAACACTGGACACTTCACATGCTATTGACAGAGCCCACATAACCCGGCCTGCCCGGGCCCGGCCCTGCCGGCCCTGCCGGCCCTGCCCAGCTCTGGGGAGCCGGGCTCGGCATGGAGGGCTCGAGTCAAGAGTGCCCGAGTCACATTAAATACTAGAAAGTACCGCCGCGGTACGCTTTTGAAAAGATAAAAAAGGAAAGGTATACGGAAATTAACGACGGGTTGTATGGTTGGCGAGTCACCACGAGTGCCACAGTGGCAATTTGTCCTGCAGGTCAACGACCGAAAAGTGCCGGACAGAACGGACTGGAACCCGGGCGAGAAAGGCATCCTCGTCCAAACCTCTTCCTCACAAACATTCGGTCGAGAAAACGTCCTCGAAAATTTTTTGGTCGTCCTCACCTTTTTATTCTCAACGATGACCTGTTGTCCGTCACGCCTATAGATCAACAAAAAGGAACTCGGAAAAACTGTTTCGTTACATTTTCATGGTCCGGATATTTTGGATAGTAAAAACTGTCAGTTAAGGATTTACGATAACTTTTTTCCATAGCGCTGCACCGCACACCGACACCGAAAGGTCCCCGAGGCCGAAGCCCAGAGGAGAGGTGCGCCGCCGCGTCCACTTCCCGCCCTTCCGCCCTTTCAAGTCCTAACAAGCCAAACATTTGCTCGGCACCGAGAGCGCATTCTATACCTCGCCTCCTCCTCTATTCTCCATATGTGAGTGTTTCGGGGCCCGGCGCTGCAGTCGGCACACACACACACACACACACACACACACACGCATACACGGGGGCGACGGGTCCCTTTCTCATTCACACGCTTTAAGGCTTTTACACCCTTAGTATGCTACCTTGTGTCTCGCCGTGGCCCGTGGCGCTTGCCGCCGCCGTCTTCAGACCCAGCCGCCGCCGCCGCCGCCGCCGCCCCGTGCCGCTGCGGCGCACGCCTGTGTCAACACCGTCGGCCCCCGACGGCAGCGTCCCGGCCCCGGCCCCGGCCTCGGCCTCGGCGTCGACGCGCCTGCATGAGTCCGGCGGCCGCGGCGCACTGCCAGACGCCGGTACACGAGGGAAATAAAACACCCCGCAGCCTCTGCCTCTGACTGCGGACCCGTCGTGCAGCCGTGTCCCCGGGACCCTACAGAGTCGACAGGGTGGCCTACTATCAGCGACAGGCGCCGGTAGGCAACCGCGCGTGTTTGCTCCCGTATGCCGGGCAGCCGGTGCGGCACCGGGACCCGCCGCGCCCGCGGCCCGTGACCTGGCCGTGGCCGTGACGGCTATCGCCTCCCGCGAGCCACCGGTGGCCGCGGCTAGAGAGACTCTGAGTAGCCGCGGCCGCCGCGGTCCTCAACGGTCTTGCCTTACCCGCGGATCGGTGTCGATATCAATACGTGCTACCCGCGCACCTCGCCGCCGCTGCTCCCGTTAGTAAGCCCCTCCCCTCCTACTTCTACGCGCACGGCACGCGTTCTAATCATTCCCAGTCCCATAATGACGGGGCCGCAGGGCCGGCGCACGGCGAGCACCACGAAATGCTTGAGATGTGGTCCGTGGCGCGGGCACGGCGGGCACGGCTGGGGCGGCGCATCACGGCGCCGCTCTCCCGGCCCCCGCTCCGCCGCCGGTCCCAGGCCGTCCCCGTCGGTCCCCGCCCGAGGCGCCGCCGGCTGCTCCGCTGTCTTAGTCCATCAGGGGGGTTACCTGGCTGGGCGTGTGGCCTAGCCGACATGCCGCCAGGGGCGGCGGCGGCGGCACCTCCAGGGGGATTCCTCCCGGATCCCCCCCCCCCCGGATCCTTCAGAGGATCCTCCTCGCGGGCGGAGAGCGCGTGAGCAGCGCACGCTTCGCCAGGGCTTCTAGCCGGCAAGGCAATCCAGTTGTTTATGACAGCTAGGCCCCTCTATCCCCCGTGCGCGCGCGCGTGCGTGTGCGAGTGTATGTGTGCGTGTGCGAGTGTATGTGTGCGTGTGCGAGTGTTGGTGCGTGTGTGTGTGTGTGGTGGGAACCGCAGGGAAATGTATCGTTTTACACGCGTGTGGGCAGGCCGGGCCGGCAGGCCTCAGTACACGCCCTTCATCGTTTGGAAACATAATCCTTGTCGGGGCCAGTGATCGATTCGGGCTCATGAAAGCAGGAGGAACAAAAGCCCTGTGTGCGGCGGGCGGCGGGTGCAGGCCCTGCAGGCCAGGGTGCAGCACGTAGGCACCACCGGTACCCGCCCGGTACCCGCCCGGTACCCGCCCGGTACCCGCACCCACCCGGTACCCGCCCGGTACCCGCCTGGCACCCGCCCGGCACCCACCCGGTACCCGCCCGGGGGCTCGGCTGCCTCAGAGCAGCTCCGATCTTGTGTACTACAAACGCAGCAGAGGTTTCCCTCCCTCCCTCCGCATCGGAAGCTGAAGAACCAACAAACTGGAAGACATCGAGGGATGCACTGCCAACCCAAATGACTGACAGCGTACGCGTACACTCTGCCAGACTGACCTGTCAGCGGTGTCGGTGAGCGTCTGACACCACTGACGCTTGTTGGCGTCTGACACCATCACCAGACGCCTGTAGGCTAGGCACATAAAATCGCATGCACTTTCCAGGACACCCATACTGTCTTAAGGTGACAGGCCCAGCGGTGTCAGACACTAAGGGCAGACGCCCACAAACGTCTGACAAAGTACGCAAGACTCTTGTAAGCCTCTCCGACTACTGAAAGACACTTTAGTTACCATTGTGTGAGAATTCTCTTCGCTCAAACGCTAAGCGCCATAATAACTGTTAGGAACTAGTCTGGTTTTCTGGCGGAAAAGTTCCACGCGACCACATGGTCTGGGTCACAAATGGCGCCTGCTGGGTGAGTCTGGCTTACGGGGGGCTCCCCGAGGGGGTTCTCTCAGCTCCGCTGCTCCCGCTGCTCCAGCCCGTGCCGGCCGCCGCAACAGGTTCCGATAGTGTCAATTAAATATTAAGCCCGTGTTGGACAGACTGTCCGCACCGGCAAACAGGGTTGGGGGCCGTGCGGGGGGGGGGGGGGGGGGGGCTGCCAGTGGCGCCAGGCGCCAGCAGCAGCTTCCATTCCGCCTTCATGGTGCCGGTTATAAGAGGCTTATACTTATTGCGCCTGTCCCGTAATCATCCCGTGCGCCAAAGTGCTCCAGCGTGGCGGGGCCTTAGCACCTGTTTCGGGGCGGTTGCCGCGCGCGCGCCAGTTTACGGGCGCCCTCCATCAACGGCCAGGGTGCGCGGGGAGGGGGACGTCCCTCGGGGCCCGGGGGACGCCGCCGACGGGCGCCCCGACGTAAACGGCGCCGGCAAACACATAACGAGGAAACAATATCAAGTTTGGAAAGTCGGGCGGGGTGGGGCGCAGCGGCGCAATATGGGCACGCGACGCGGAGGCGGCCGTGAGGCCGTCACGGGGGAGAGCGGCGCTAGGGCGGTGTCTCTGACTAGCGCCCGAACTCTTTTGCTCCGAGGCTTGGCCTTTGGCGCCAGAAGCGCGGACGACCGGAGGGCACACAGAGCTGAACTGTAGGACCCGCTAGAAATGCGTAAGCTAAGCCCTCCGGTCCCCGCGCACTGCACGGGACGGTGCCGTCCCCGTGTGTAAGCGGTGTAAACTGTGGCCGTCCCTGCAGGGCCGGCCGCAAATGACGGGGTGAAAAAACAAAACATCATCCCCGGAGGGTGTGGGAGGGGAAGGGGGGGGGGCAGACGACTACACGCTGGCGGCTGCAGGCGGAAGTACGCGACACGGCGCGGCGTCTTGGGGAGGAAGATCTCCGAGTGCTGGACCGTGTGATGCGAGGAGGCAGGTGCCGTGCCGTGAGGAGGGGGACAGAGGGGGCTCAAGGGACACACCGGAGGAACCACGACCGGCCCGCACCAACTTTCCCTTCATTTCGTACATTTTATTTTACTACGTCATGGTGATTTTTTGTCTCTGGCAATATCGCGTTTAAGGGCGGTGAGTCATTGATGCCGCACATGTCCGTAAAATAACGAGTACGGGATTCTGTGTTATCTGGCCGCTTCAGTTGATCGTGATTTGCCGCACACGGGACCGTAGTCTACGAGAGACTTATGAACAGACCAAATGGTACCTGGTCATCATGCTCGCGAACTTCCGTCACGAGGGAGAAATTCGCTGCAGGGACTTTTAGCGTGCGGGCGGCGCGGCGCCGCCACGTCTCCGCTCTCCTGAAATTGCAGCTCCCTGCGTGCTACTGCCGGCGGGCCGGCAGGAGGAGGGGGGGGGGGGGGAAGCCCGGCGGAGGGGGGGGGGGGGGGCAACACTCGAGCCCCGGGATAAAGGATAAGGTGTCCTGAAGGCAAGCAGGCCGACATGTGTAGTGTCATGTTATGGGGCGCGCTTGCGTTGCCCGAACCGTTTAGTACTGCTCTCCTGTATCGGAGCCCGCCTGTCCGGCGGCCGCCTGCCGCCCGCTCCGCTGCCGCACCGGACCGGGCAGCTTTCATATTCACCTTCAGATTCAGTTTCGTGTTCTGCACCCGTTTTGCTGACATTCGATTTCCCGCGCGCTCCCGCGACGGATGCAATAGGCATTTCCCACGAACAAGTAAAGAACAAGATCACTCCCTAAACGGTAACGGGCAGTATGGAAAATTGAATAACGATAAACGCGGCTCTGTACCGTGCGATTTCTCATACTACTCGTTTCCACTCAGTGAGTAGTAATTCCTGTTCTCCTGGAAATGCCTACTGCACCGTCAACGGCTCCGCCCCGCTCTGCAACGACTCGGACCCGCGGATTCAATCAGTGGGGCCGTTCGCCGTGCCGAAGTGTTCGCGGGCTAATTGCCCTCACAAACCCTTCTATCCCGCGCACGCGGGCGGGGCCCGGGGCGGGCAGGGTCGCCGGCCGCGGCCCGCAGTGCGCCGGTCCCGTTCCGATACGAGACGAGGCCGTGGTGTGGCGTGCCGTGTCGCGTTGTGCCGTGCTCGTGCCGCATCAGAAGCGTCTCGCCCCGCCGCCCCGCCTCGGCCACGGCCCCACAGAGCTTGAGAGCGCCGTGCCGCGCTCCATCCATTCCCGGCCCGGCGGCCTCTGCTCCGCCTGCGCCGCTCGGGTTGCGGGGATCTTGGGGGCCGCGCTCGGCGCTCGGCCTGCCAGCCAGGCGTCATGAAAGCGCCGCCGGGGCAAGCCAACGAACGGCAAGGCAAGCCGAGCCGGAGCGCAATCCAGCCGGCCGTTTAGTGCCGGAGAGCGGAGAAGTCACCCTTCTATGCGACCCCATCCTGGGCGGGGCTGGCGGGGCGGCCGGGGCCAGCATCCCCCGCCGCGCGAGGGGAAAGGGGGAAGGGAAAGGCAACACCACACTCACTCGCGGGGACCAAGGGAAAGCGATAAAATCCCACAGTAAACATTAGATGAAGGAAAGACTCATAAAGTTGATGCTCCGGGGTTATTACGAAGAACGGAATCAGCGCTTGGGCGAAGGCGCGCTTTCTCGCTGGTCTTTGTCTATCTGTCTCTCTCTTTCTCGTTCTGCTTACGTATCTCTCTTTCGCTCTCGCCCCCCCCCCGTCTCTCTCTCTCTCTCTCTCTCTCTCTCTCTCTCTCTCTCTCTCTTTCTCTTTCTCTCCCGCTATATCTTCCTGGTGAGCGGCAGTGTTGCCAACGTTTTTTCTCGAAAGGGATTTGCGCAAGGAAATATTTCCCGCGGCGAGGGCGCGAGGGCGCGAGGAACACAACAAAGGAAGGAGTCCGCGGGCGTCCCACGGCTGCCGGAGCCGGAGGCTGGAGTCCCGGATGTCCGGGGCTCTGGTGGGGACCCGACGGAGGCCGGCCGGCCGCGGACAAGCACAGGAACCCGCAGCAGCCGTGGCGGCCTCCGTGTCCTCCGAGCGGGGGCTGTGGGCCGCGCACTGTGCAGTACGCCGAGGCCGGCGGCAAGGGCAAGGGGAGGCAAGGGGAAGGGGAGCGGAGCGGCGTAGCGCCGTTTCCAGTCCGCCACTGCGATGACGGCGCTGAGCCGCACCACGCCACGGCTGCCAACGGCTGCCAACACGGCTGCCAGCGCGAGGCAGGCGGCGGCTGCCAACCTGTCGCGAGGGGTGGCGGCGCGGAAGAGAGAGGGGGGAGGGATCAGTGTGCTGCCAACTTTCGGGGAGCTCGACGCGTGGTGCTGCTCTCTTCTTGACGAAGCAAGGCACCGCATCACGGTGCTGCGGCCCTGGTAAAGACGAGAGAGGGAGAAGGAGAGAGGGAGACAAAGGGGGGGGGGGAGACAGAGAGAGATATGGTGGCCGAACCTGGGACCACAGCAGAGCAGCAGAGCACAGCCGGCGCGGGGCGGGCGGGCGGCGCTTTGCATCCGTCAACAGGTGATACGTGTTGCGTCCCCTGATAATGTGCGGCCGCGGCTGGGCTCCGGGCCCCGGGCTCCGGGCTCCGGGCCCCGGGGCGCCGCGAGAGTGGGGGCACGGGACTCGCCAAGCCAAACCCGTCCCCCGGGGGGTTGGGTTCGGTTAGAACGGGGAGGGTTCGAGGCTCTGCTCTCGCCTCCCGCGTCTAATAGCGGGTGCGGGGAGGGGAGGGGAGGGTCTTGGCGGCCTGCAGGGGCTGCTGGCTGGGGTGCACGGCCTACAGCACGGCGGCGCACTGCAGGGAGAGAGAGAGAGAGAGAGAGCAAATCGGCAAATCTGCTGCTCATTCCGGGCAAATTGGCCGCACCACACTTAGGCTCCTTATTGCCGCACCACCCTCCCCTCGGCACCCGCCCGGGCACGGCGGCCGGGGCCCCGCAGAGGCCCCGCAGGGTTGGCGAGACGTGTGCCGAACACGTCGCGGGGACGATCAGGGAGCCGCCGGGAGCCGCCGGGCTGCACCGCGGTAAACAGCCAAATCGTATATGAAAGCCCAGCAGGGAGGCGGACACCGTGTTGGACCACCGCGCTGGCGAGTCTCTGTCTCTCTCTCTCTTCTCTCTGTCTCTCTCCCTCTCTCTCGCGGTGTACTCCCCCTATGCCGCCCCAGCCCGGCTCCCGGGAGCACTTTAATCACCTCGAAGCTTTCAGCGCCGCTGCAGCCCCGTCCCACCCTCGCCGTATACACCCCATATACCTTTTACCCCGGCCGGGCTGGGCCGGGCCGGGCTGCGGGTGTGCCGGGCGCCGCGCTGGCTGCGCCGCGTCCCCTCCCCTTCCCTCCCCACCGACCGGCCGCCGGCGAAACCATAATCTGCACTTTATTAGGTTCATAGCTTGCGTCCCGGCGGGGCATAACATAACGCACGGCGGGGCGGCGCGACGCGGGGCGGCCACCGCAAAGCCTCTTCGTTTCTCTCGCCGCCCGCCGAACTACTCCGCGCCGTCGACTGCCCCGCCGCCCTGACGGCCGATTCCGAACACCGCTTTTGCCGCTCTGTCTCTGTTGCACTCGTAGGTAATGGGAAGAGAGAGGGAGAGAGAGAGAGAGAGAGGAGACAGTCACCGGAGTCGCCCTGCTGCCGTGTCGCCCCGCCGTGTTCGTGTCCCCGGAGGCCGTCGCCGTCCTCGTGACTCACGACGGCGTCCAACGCGTTTTCCAAACGACGGCCGCCCGCGCATTGATCGGCGCGGCGTGACGGGGAGGTCGTCCGGGAGGGCGTGCGTCAGGTGGCCGCCGGCCGGTGACGTCATCGGCTCGGTTCCGAGGAGTCCGGTAGCGTTCTGCATAGTACGGTAGTCGGTCTGGGCTCGGTCGTGGCCCCTAACCGACATCTTCTGTCTCAGTCCACTCATAAGAACCGCGTGAGTGCCAGGGAGACAGCGCCGGATTCGCTCGCTCGCTGCTATTCTTGTGCTTCCGATCGGTTCCGCTCCACCCTGGGCGGTAGGCGGCACGCGGGCGGGGCGGGCGAGCGGGCGGCCTATCCAGCGCTTCGCGGGCGGCAGAACGGCTAGTGGCGGGCGCCGCCGCCTCCGCGACGTCACGCACCAGGTTCTCTCTCTCTTTCTTTGTCTCTTTCTTTTTCTTTCTTTGTCTCTCTCTCTCGCACACACCTCCAGTCCCTGTACCAATAATATCACTTCTGTTTCTTCATCGGCGTGCGGCGTTGCGGCGGGTGCGAGCGAGTCGGCACGAGCGGGCGGCGCGGGGGAGGAAGGGGGTTAGAGGGAGACAGCGACAGCAGCGGGGCCCCGTGGTCGCGTCGGGGTAATAACAAAGACGGGGAGGGTATGAACACGCAGCGCACCGCGCGCCGCCGCAGCTACCGCCGCCGCAGCTACCGCCGCCGCAGCTACCGCCGCCGCAGCTACCGCCGCCGCAGCTACCGCCGCCGCAGCTACCGCCGCCGCAGCTACCGCCGCCGCAGCTACCGCCGCCGCAGCTACCGCCGCCACAGCTGCTACCACCGCTATCACTACTCCTGGCTGCTTATCACAGCGTCGCGTAAACTGTTGCAGCCTTTGCTGCCGCCGCTGCCGCTGCACCGCCACTGCTGCTGCGCTGCTGCACTGTTGCCCAGGCGGAGCGCGGTCTATGACTCACCGCCGTGTGCGGCACCGACGGCCAGGGCCCACGGCCCATACAACGGGCGGCGCTCCCGAGAAATGAATGCGTGGTCATACGCGATGCACGCGTCCCCATACACTTATACGGAAACCAAATTCTGAATAAACACTCTGCAAATATAACAACATATAAGTTCTCGTGGCGGAGCCGCCTGTCTCGCGGCCGATGTGCTCGATGTGTAAATGCTCTGCGTCCGTGCCGCACGAAGACTCCCCGGCCCCCCAGGGCCTCGGGCAGCCCCTGCCCTCCGCGGCACGCACACACGCACACACGCACGCACACACGCACTCACACGCACGCAGCCCTTCCGCCTCCTCTTCCCCGGGGCGGCACGAGGCCTCTCCCCGCCGACGCCTTTCGGATGGAAGCGGGGCTTTTGCTTGGCGTCGCTGACGGACGTCTGACAGCCGCACCGGCGCGGCGCATCGTGCTGTGCTGAGAGCCCGGCTGCTGAGCCGCTTGCTGAGCGGTGCTGAGCGGTGCTGAGCGGTGCTGAGCGGTGCCGAGATAGCCGGCTGCGGGGGCTGAGCGGAGCAGAGGAGACGGTCACGGTACCCTCCTCTGCGCCCAGCCCAGAGTGCTCCAAAAGCCCGCGCCGGTAATGAATGTAATAAACCGGAAACGCAGGACCGGAACTATTTCGGAAAGTAGGAATTTCTAGTAGGCTAGAAAACGGAAGTGCAGAGTGTAAGCCAGAGGAGTAACGGGCAGCATTATTAGAAACTGCAAGACTTTGAGGGGACAGTGACATATCCCTGCGGCCTCTCATTTACAGTAACAGTCGTGCACTCTGCCGGGAGGAGCTGTGGACATAAGTCGGAGCGGGACCAGCCTACGGGGCTCCGGACCGGGCCGCTCAGGAAGTGTTGTCGTTCTTCTATTTCCGTCCTCGCGGAAGTGCTGCAATTGCCTCTTTCCAGCACATGACCAGACTACTTTTGGGAGTGCAGCAGCGGAAGGCAGGCCGCGGGGCTCCGCTGCCGGCGGCACCGCAGCAGTCGCAGAGGCGGCGGCGCGGCGGCGTCTGCCGTGTGACTCAGGCTCTGAGCCGCTCAAAGCATTCTGGCGAGTCAGTAAACAAGGGCGGACGGACGGCTGCGGACGAGACCGCGGCCGCGCGCATCCGAACAACGGTCCGGACGCCGCGCCGCCGCCGCTGCCGCCGTGCGCCGCGGCCCGGAGGTGTGGGGCACTTGCAAACTTATTCCTAAACAGAAGCGGTACTGTATTCAGATTTTATTTGGCTGCGGGTCTTCGCTGCCGGCCCCGGCGCCGACCCGCTTTTGCCTGCTCTGCCTCTCCTCCGGGCCCCGAAAACGCCCTCCAGCACCGAAACCAACAACAACTGCTAGAGGGGGCGGGGGCGTCTGGCCCCGCAGCCGCCGCGGCCCGCACGGCCAGCGGACAGTCGGCCCGCGGCGGGGGGAGCCCGGCCTGCCGGCCTCCTGCAGGACAAAGTATCGCGGAGAGATCCTGCCAGGACCCGCCAGGACCCGGCAGGACGGCAGCGCCTCATTACACCCATCAACTTATGCATATATTCCGACCCAATTTATCGGCCGTGTGCCCACGGCCAAATACTGTGGGCCGCGCCCGGGCTGCTGGCTGCTGGCTGTCTGCCGGCCGGGCAGCCGCCCCGCCCGGCTGGCAGCCAGCGGAGCGCCGCCTCATATTTCCCTCTGCGCTCCTCCCCGCCGAGGGCCCCACAACAGCGTTGTATGAACTTGATGGATAGAAAAGCAAGGCTTCTCCGCCCGGCTGGCTGTGCGCGGAGAAACGTCGGAGCGGGCGGCGGGGGGATCCTTCCGAACACCATCTCCCGTCCCTCTCTGTTTCGACGGAACGACGGAGACGGGAGACGCCTTTTCGACTGGCCCGGACGCGGCACGGACGCGGCCGGGGCTGCGGTCAGGTCCGGCCCGGACCACCGACGCGACGCCGCCCAGGTGAGCACGCCGCTCTACATGATTACAGGAGCACCATCACACTAATCACTGGACGGTCGTTCCAGTGTTCCGAGCGGCCGAAGCGGTGCATGCAAACCGGTGCAAACACAGACGGATACACATAGGCATTTCCTACGAGACTCAAGAACGGAAGAAGAACAATAGGACACTTCCAGAGCGAAAGCGGGTGTATAGTGTGAGAACTCACAAAGTGTGTCCGCCGCCGCCTAGCAACTACAGTACCAGTGCACTTATACACTACCCGCTTCCGTTCTGGATGTATTCTTGCTCTCCCACTTCCGTTCTCGAACGTCGTCGGAAATGCCTATGCAGTATCATTCGGGGCGAAACACTCCCCCTGCGTGATTCTCTCTCTGCGTTTCCACGCCAAGCAAAACTATCCGGCTCGGATCCTGGCGGCGGACTGTTGCTGTCGGCACCGCGGCCAGCAGGCGGCTGGGGCTCCGTTCCGGCCAGCACACCGCTGCCGCCGCTGCCCGTGTTTGTGTTTTCATTGTACTATACGACTCGGTCCGAGGCAAAGCCGAAGCGTAAACACTTTACTAAAGGTGGTAAGAGATCTCTTCCAAATATTAAACATGACTTTTACGACGGGACGCGCGGCGCGTAGCGCTTGCGGCGGCGGCGGCGCAGCGCGCAGAGGTATGGTGTTGTCTCTCTCGTGTGCCCATTTACGAGTGTGGAGGGAGGGAGATGAGAGAGAGGGAGAACTCGTGCCGCCGGCGCGCCGGTGTGTTCCGACACCTCTCCCTTCCCCCTTTCTCCCTTAGCAGCCTGCACGCTCCCCCCCTCTATCTCTCTCTTTCTCTCTCTCTTCTCTCTCTCTCTCTCTCTCTCTTTCTCTCTCTATCTCTTTCTCTCTCTCTCTCTCACTGTCGGAAGCACCCCGAGCTTTTCAGAGAGCGGCCTGTGGGCAGCACATATGCCTCTGCCCCGGGGCAGGGTGCGCGCGGTCACTGCACCCGGTCGAGATAGACCGGCTGGATAGATAGATCGATAGACTTGTGGTGTATGGATGGGAGCCAAGGTATCCGCCTACCTGACCCCGCCTTACTTTTTCAAAAAAAAAAAAGTAATTAAATAAAATACAACATAAATAAGCGCCGTATTATGATATGTTTCCGTTCCCTTCCGAAAGTTAAAACAACAAACTACAGCCGCTGGGCCGTGCCCGTGCCTCCCCGGCATCACAAGACCACCACAACCCCGCCAGCAGGCAGAGCTGGCCAGAGCTGGCAGGCAGATGCCCGGGGAGCCGCAGGGGCCACAGGCCAGCAGCCGCGGCGCTGGGGAGGTCCTGTGGTCCCCTGCTCATGTTTGTGGCGCCCCGCCCCCGCCCGCCCCGGCGCCGCCCGCCCCCTGCAATATTTCATTCAATTGACGACGGTAAGAATGGGAAATGGTTAGCGCACGCCCCTGAGACGTGTAATTTCACCCCGAGTGACCGATGCCGGGTGGGCGGGGCCCCCTCGGCCGGGGTCGCTGGGCAGCCAGGGCAGGGACAGGGGGGACGGTTCGTTAAAAACTATTACGAGTGTTGCGCTCGCTGCACCGCACCATTCAGCTTAAATACAAAAGGAGAGGCATTTTCATCTCGTTTCAGCAGCGCAGCGCGCCTCCCGCCCACAAGGAGCATTCTACTCTACACCACGTCTTTTTTTTTTTTTTTGTTCCAGCGACCTCTCATTCTGTTCGCTCGAGTTTCAAAGTCGCTCTTCCTCCGGCTTCCTCCCTCGCACTCCTGCAAAATCCTCCCTCTCTTCCTCCGCCGCTCCCTCTTACTCGCTCTCACTCCCTCTCACTCCCGCCTCACCCTCCCTCCCACTCCCCCTCACTCCCGCCTCACCCTCCCTCTCACCCTCCCTGCGCCGCCGCGCCGGCGGTGTCCACGGCGGCGGTGCCGGCTGTACGCGGTGTAATGGTGTAACCCCGGCGGCGGTCATATCATGTTTCCCGGAGTTAGACAGGTGGGTGAGCAAGACAGCGAGGCGGGCGCGCCGCGCAGCCAGCACCGCGGGGCACAAATTGTGCTTCCTTGGCAACCCTTACGGGGGCGCTCCCCCCCCCCCCCCCCCCCCCCCCCCCCCCCCCCCTCTCTCTCTCTCTCTCTCTCTCTCTCTCTCTCTCTCCACGACTGCCACCACCCTTTCTTCTCATCATTAGCCAGCTGAGCATTTTGAGGGCGTGCCGTGTCCAAAAACCTACTAAGGCGCACTGCGTCTCCCCCGCACGGTGACTAAAATTTGTTTAAATTTTGATCTTTTATGGCGGTTTTGGGCCGCATGACAGCACGCAAATGCTTAATCAGATCTGAAAGCCTGGTCAGAACGTGGGATTGGCTGCATTTCTGTGACTTCTATGACGGGATTTAACAGAATTTGTACGTACGTAGGGTTCCACGTGCGATTGTCTCTTCGCTATCGTGGTATGTTTTATCGGGTTTGGCAGGATAGCAGCACCATCCTCCTCGCCTGCCATCGTAGAGCAAAAATGAACGACACCATTTTCTTATTCTACTTTGGTTTTGTGCCGTACGGCCTCCGCACTCATCTTTTAGTTGTTGTTGATTTTTTTTGCAGTGCAGGTACGTCGGGGAACTATACAGGCAGGCGGAGTGGATTATGGGGGCGCAACAAAAGCCGCGCCGGGGGGAGGGGCGGTGTGGCGGCATGGCGGCCGCACTCCACTGCCGAGCGCCGCGACACGGGAGACCAGGGGAGACCACGGGAGACCACGGGAGACCACGGAAGACCACGGAAGACCAGGGGAGACCACGGAAGACCAGGGGAGACTACGGGAGACCACGGGAGACAGAAGGGGCGCGAGGAGTCGGCACCGAGCGGAAACCCGTGCATTACTATTTGATCGGGTGCAGTCGGGGAGGAGAAGTTCCGCCGGCCGCGGCGGCGGTCACGTTCAAACGGGCGGCCGGGGCAATTAATTATACTGCCGGACACGGGCCGTCCAGCAGCGAGCAGCTGGCAACGCCGCCGCACCCGCCGGGGCCGGGGCCGCCAGGTGTCGGCAACTCTCTTTTACACCTGCTGACGAGCAGCACAATGACAGAGATGCTGCTGGCACACCCCCGCCCGCCCCGCGGCGACGTCCCACGGCGGCGACCCCCGTAAAGACCTGCTCAGCCTTCGGTTTACATTTTATTTGTGGGGCGGGAGAGGTGGGGGTAACCGTGGGGCTGCAGTCACTGGTCGTGACACACTGGGATGAGCCGGAGCGTCCGGGCGGGGCTGTCGGCCGCGGTACTGTACACGCCATACATCGTGCGTTGAGGTTGCCGTCCCTGTCAGGGGCAGAGGGGAGGGGAGGGCAGTGGCCGTCCGGATGAGTGCAAGAGAGACGGAAGTCCCATTCGACTACGGCAGTGCGAGAGAGATGCCAAGCCAAGCATCCTCGGTTTGAGCACCCCTCTTACAGAAGTGCATCCGATTCTACCTTCTGACCGGATTTATTACCAGATCAAATAAGGCAGTGAAGGTTCGAAATTTAACCAGATATCGGTTGCCATTCCGGGAAGCCCCCCTCGAAGTCTGTGTTCAAGTTTTGGTTGGGAAGCACCGTCGCCTCGAGGCCCACATGGGGCTCACGGAGCGGAGCGCGGAGCACGGCGGAGCCCCTCACCCGGGGCCCGGCGCGCTGGATGCTGGACGCGGGTCGTAAAGCCCGTGTGCGGCGCGGCGGTGCGGCCGCGCTGGGGGACGCCGCGACGACTGGAGCCCAATACATTGTGTGCGGAAACGGTGTCCAATGGGGCGGCCGCCGCGAGTGCGTGAAAATCGCCTGCCAATGTCACACGGGCCGCGCCGTCACAGGTGGAGCAGAGAAGACACGCGCGCACACATACTCTCTCTCTCTCTCTCTCTCTCTCTCTCTCTCTCTCTCTCTCTCTCTCTCTCTCTCCCTCTCTCTCTCTCTCTCTCTCTCTCACACACACACACGCATAGCACATGTTGTACATGTAGATTCCTCTGCATGGAGGTCAGTCGTCAAATGTGTCAGAGAGCCGATCGCCGCCATTCCCCTGCATAGGAGGTCCCGCGACGCGCCCTCACGCCGCGGGCCCACTGCGGATCAAGCTGCGAGATGAATGGGCGAGGAACTCGTCCTCAAAAAGTAGAAACCTCTCGCTCAAATGTTGGTGCAGATGACGACCTTACTCTCGTGTAAGTTTGAGTGAGGAACTTCGCCTAGTTTCGTGAGAGAGGGGCAAGTTCAGGTCGAGGGTCATCCTCGCCCAAATTCTGGCGAGGGAATTGCACACAGTCGCGCCCAAGTCTGAGCAAAACCGCCGCGTCCTTACCAAAACAATTTGGGCGAGAACATATTATTCCCTCGACAAGATTTTGGCTGGGCTCCTCACCTTCTCATTGTGAGCGGCCCCAGCAGGACCACGACGGGCGCCTCCCGGCGTCTCACACGGCCGCCCCCCGGCCGGGGCCTCGCCTGTCTGCCTCCGGGGTTGTCATCACGGCGAGGGCGTTGCCTGGCGCTGCCCGGCGCTGCCCGGCGTTCGTCATTAAAAGGCGCCGTTAAAGGGTCCGGCCCGGCTGCAGGCGCTGCCGGCGCTGCAGGCATGCGGAGGGTTTTCGTCCCCGAACCCGTCATTTTCCCGTCCAGTCCCTCTTACTGCGTTCTAAAACGATTCCAACACCTAACGCGGCGGGGCGGCGGCGGGCGGCGGGAGCAGCTGTGCGGGAATGGCCGTCATTACAGAGCCTCCCCTATCCGGCGGCCCGCACGGACCATCAGCATCACGATTTCTCATACCTGCTCTCGAGAATTCCGTTTTGTACTCCACTGAGATTACCGATGCACGGGGCATAAGTGTGTCCCTGCCGCACTCCAAGCAGCTCAGGGCAGGGGCGGATCCAGGAGCGGTTTGGAGAAGGGAGGGCAATGTACCGACTTTTCCAGGTGTAGTCCTGGAATTTTCGGGTTTCCAACATTTCAGGTGACCTAAGATGAACGGGGGGGGGGGGGGGGCGTTCTTTCGCCCCCTCCCCCTCTGGATCCGCACCTCTGGGCTAGGGAGTATCCGTTGAAATCGCACCGCTCAATCGTGGGCGCAAAACTCTCGGCAAAACATCACATTCCGTTCACGACGTCGAAGCCAAGTGGACGGCCTCCCCACCCCACTCCTGCCCCCGCGGCCCCCGCGCCAGGAAAGCAGGCGTATAAATTAATGGAGAAGGAATAGGAAACAGATGAGCCGTTTAGGGCCTGCCGCCCTCTCTGATAGGCCGAGCTGTGAATCTTTTTAGTGCGGGACAGCCATAAAGGACGGGGCTGTAGGTGTTCCGGTGCGGTGCGGTCCGGCAACCGAAGGCAGCCGAAGGCCGAAAGGGCCCTGGCACGGCGCGGCACGGCAGGCGGGGCACGGCAGGGGCGGCACACGGCACGGCCAGGCCACCAAAAGGCACAGGTAAAATGGAGAAAAGTGTGCGCGCGCCGTTGAAAAAGGCGGCGTTCGAAAATAACGACAACGCCCCCATCGATGTGCCGAGCGTCAGAATCAAACCTCTGTCAAGCCCTTCACTCGCAAGGTGACCCGCGGCACTCTTTTCCGTCCTACTTACCACACACTACCCGTTTCCGTCCTGCAAGTATTCTTGTTCGTTTACTTCCGTTCTCGCGAGTCTCGTCGGAAATGCCTACACACACTTTGTGACGTAGTTTGAGGACGTCCCCCGAGAGAGTGCGCCTCGAAGCGAACACATCACCGTCGTCGGGGAGGAGGAGGAGGAGTAGAAGAGGATGAGGGCGGCAGGAGGGGCGGGGGATAAGGGTTGATTCACGGATTGATTCAGGCAGATTGGCCACGCTCCCCCGTGCGGCCTGCGGCGGCCTGCGGCGGCCTCCGCATCGCATCGCATCAGCGAGGACCGAGGTGGTCCGGCCGGCTTTGTGGTGCCCTCTTCATTTCATTCGGCGCGCGCGGCGGAGGAAGACGTTCGGCCGGCTCTCAAACCGCCCTGTGCCACCCACATCCGAGCGGGAGCCCAGGACGGCGGAGCCGCAGGGCTGCAGGGGCGGAGCCGGCAGAGGGGGCCCGGTCCGACAGGGGAGCCCGCGGCCCTTTTCTCTCCGATTCCCACAGTCCGTCAGCACTGCAGCCGCGCTGTGGCGGCGGCCGGCCGCCGGTATGAAAGCCTATGCAAAAACTGACTGAAAAAAATACGAGCGAAAGTACGAAACGGAAGCGACGAACAAGTCGTCAACGGGACAGAGAAACGCTGCGCTGCGGGGGATGCGATGAATTATGGTACATTCCGGCGGCGTCACCGAGAGATGATTCTTTTAGGCAGCCACGGCACACAGTGCAGCCTTCTTCGAGTATTTCTGGCAGTGTGCGCCCCGCCGCCCCGCCGCCCCGCCCGCTCCGCCCCTGCGGTGCGCGTGAGCCCGGCGGAGCCGTGAGCTGCAATGAAGACGCCGCCGCCGCCGCCGCCGTGCACCCCGACGCACCCGCGCCGCGCGCACCGCCTATGCAAACGTGGCATGAAATTGCGGGATCACCGAAAACGCGATGCCGAGCCGCGGGGAGCTGCGGGGCGGGGCGGGGCGGGGTCAGGGTGGGAGGAGGCAAGGGCAAGGGCAGGGCGCAGGGCCGGTGCGTGCGTGCGGAAGGGAGGCCTAAAGGGCCCCGGCCGTTGCCCTGCAAGCCCACCGCCATACCGCCCGCGGGACACGAGATTCAAACGGAGAGTGGCCCTCGGAGTGACCACACACTCGCAGAAGAAACAAATGGGCAGTCCAGCGAGAGTAGTCTGTCACATATTCTTTCCAACAAAATGATAGGAAAGTTTGCAGATTGTTTGTTATTTTCCAACAAAATTTCCAAAACGGAAATTTTTACATTGTATGTAATAATGTATTACAAAATTGTCTTACTCGAAAAAAAACGTTCTGCATATAAAACTTACTCATGTGTTGGAAAATACCAAAACTACTTTGGATATTCCTGAAAAAAATCGACAGGAAAACTTGCAGCACAAAACTGTTTAGAAATTTCCAACAAAGTTTTGTATAGTGTACGCATCCCGAATACCGTCGTAAAATAACATTATTTTAATGTGTAATCTTTTTTTTAAGGCGGTGGACAAACGCAGGACAACGGCAGCGTCCTGGGCCTTGTCTGCCGGCTATCGCCGCCGCCACCGCTGTCCGTGGTCAGCCGGCTCGTTAGCGGCACCACGGCGGCAGCCGGACTTGTCACGTCAGAAGGAAATGAGAGTTTGGCAACAAACAGCGCGCTCACCTGGGCCGCCCCTGTGGCCGCTACCTGTGGACCTCCCGCCCTGCCCCACCCCCTGCCCCCGCGCCCCGCGCCCGCACCTGTCTCCCTCGCACTGCCCGCACGCACCGCAGCGCGCACAGGTAACCGACAAGGACAGAGGCGGTATTCTCTGGGCCGGGCCGATAAGGAGGTTCGTCGGAACGCCGAGATATTTTTATTACCGTGCGCCGTCCGTACACAGGTAAAGATGCGCAAAGCCGGCCGCCGCCGGCCCCCCGGCAGGTAAGTGCTGACAAACGCCGCGCCGCCACCGCGCCGTGGGGCGGTGCCCGGGGTGTCCGGGGCCCGGCGGCCGGGGCCGGCGGGACCGTATAGCTGCGCGAGCTGCGCGGCCACGGCCTCCGCCGCGCCTCCCCTGCACCCTCCGGCCGCCAGCCGCCAGCCGCCAGCCGCCACCCCCGTCCTACAGCCTACGCCCCTCTGACTTACCCCAGCGGGGCCGGGCTACTAAACCAAAGCCGTCGTATCGTCTCTGCCGGGGTTACCGCGCGGCGCCGCGCCGCCACCACGGGGTTGACGACCGATCTCGGGCATCTGCGATCTGCGCGTCGGACACTGGCGGCAGCGTGGCGGGGGCGGGCGGAGGGGAGCAGGAGGGGCCCAGCGCGGGGCGGCGGCCTGTCACCCCCGCGGCACGCGGCACGCAGCACGCGGCACGCAGCACGCGGCACGCAGCACGCCGCGGGGCACCGGCCGACACCAGTGCAGGGGGACCGACCGGAGCCGGACCCCGCCGGACCGGGGGACCGGGGGTTTATGACTTGTAAGCATGCCGCCGGCCACCTGAGGCGTGCACGTACGTGGAGGGAGATGCAGAGAGAGAGCGGGGGGGAGAGAGAGAGAGAGAGAGAGAGAGAGAGAGAGAGAGAGGAGAGAGAGGGAGAGAGAGGGAGAGGGAGGGGGGGGGGGAGGGGGGGGGGGGGGGGGGGGGGGAGGGGGAGGGGAGAGGGAGAGGAGAGAGAGACAAAGCAGGGGGAGCGATCTGCAGAAGGTGGCGAGGCAGACAGAGAGGAAAATAAGAAGCTCATATCGAGGCACTCTCATATCAGGACACGATCTTCGGCCGGTACATACGTACACGTGTACAAAGGGCCTTTTGTACGCGGCGTGTGCAGAGTGCGCCCCTGCGTGCCGGGGGACCGTCAGGGGACCGTCAGGGAGCGCGGCGGCCGCTGCCGTCGGGGGACAATAGAGTGACATGGTATAAGCCCCCCCCCCTCCCATATCTCTCTCTCTCTCTCTTTCGCTCTCTCTCTTCCGAAGGCAGAAGCCACCCTACCGCGGGTGCCGGCGGGTGGTGGGGGTGGGGTGGGGAAAGGCGGGGACGAAGGCTCGCATGCACGCGGAACAAGGACTTACGTTGTAAAAACCAAGCAAGGCTGCTGATGCGGACAGCCGTAGGAGGAGGAGGAGGAGGAGGAGGAGGAGGAGGCTGCGGGGCGGGGCTGCGGGGCTGCGGGGCTGCCGCGGCACCGCACCGCCCGGCACCGCCTCCTATACATGCTGCCGAGGAAGGTGTCGTTGCATCGCCCCTTCTTCGGCCGCCGCACCGACCCCCGGAGATTACTCTCTCGGAAAGCTAATCCTCGACGACTAACAAGTCTACACACTTGTAAGCAGAAAAATAATTCGGGGCTGAGCACGGGACCGAGTGTACAATGCGTGTAGAGAGTTTTGCTGTGAGTGTACACACACACACACATACACACGGGGGCAGAGTATATGATACCCTGCCGGCGGCTAGCGTCGGCTCCGGCCCGAACCGACGGCGCGGCACTCCAACCCATTTCGGCAGCAGGTGAGAAGAGCAGGTGGTTTGAACAAGTGCGGCGCCGACGATCAGCCCCCCCCCTCCCCTCCCACCTCCCCCGCCCCCAACCCGCGGGGCACAAAGGTCGTTGATCGCATGTGTCGCTGACGACGGGGGGCACACTCACCACCAGCTGGCCACGGTGGACTCCAGGAGCAGCAGCACGGCGAAGGCGCACGCCCAGGACGACCGGCGGCCCGTCATGACGCCGACCTCCGCGGCAGCCTAGCCGTCGTCAGGCACCACCCGAGCCGTCGGCAGCCGCAGCAGGGACACCGCGCAGACGATGCACTTGACACTGGACTCAGCCACCGCTCAGCCGAGGCATCCCGGTGCCGGCTGAGCCATCGGCGTGGGCCATCAACCACGGACACGGACACCGACACTGCAGCCGCGCCTCCCCGCCGCCGCGCGCCGCACGCTGCAGCACGCCCCGAACGCGCGAGTCCACGCGAGACGAAGACGAGTCCGCGCTGCTCCGATCTGCTCAGGACTGACAGGACCCGCCTGGTGCCTCCTGCTGGCTCGCTGGCTAAATGCCCTCTGACCGCACCGCACCGCGCCGCCTCGCCTGCCGAGCCCGGCCGAGCCGCACCGCTAGAGTCGTCCTGGCGGCCTGGAGCGAGGCGAGGAGGTCCTCCCCGTCTACCCCCACCACGACGGCCAGCTGCCCCGCGCGCTCCCTCCCTCCCCCGCCGTGAGTCATCTGCCGTCGGTGCCTTTCTCTCTCTCTCTCTCTCTCTCTCTCTCTCTCTCGCTCTCGCTCTCTCCCACGCACCGCGCGGTCCGGGCTCGTCCGCACTCCAACCAATGGAAGGCCGCGACGGGGGCCGAGCGCGAACGCGACCGCGCAGGCCATTGGCGGCCGGCCGGTGGTGGCCAGGAGGCCGGGCCCCGAGTGGAAGGGTGAACGGCGCGGGGCTCCTCGCCGCGGACGACGGGGCCCCGGCGCCCTCCACTCCGCGGCGTCCTCGCGCCTCCCGGTGCCCACGAAGGCCAGCATGTCGGCCGGCGGCTGGCGCCTGCCGTGCCCCCTGCCCCGCCTGCCACGCGCCGCCGCGCCGTGTGCTTGGCAACGGTTTGTTGCCAACACAACGTCCGTTCCCTTCCTATTGCCTCCTGTCCTTGTGCCTCGTTCTGCCAAGTGTTGCCGAGGTTCGCCCTCAACCCGACCATGTCCGCGGGTACCACGGGGGCCACGGCCGTCGGAGGCGCCGGACCCGACCTCTACTGGGCGCTGGGCGTGAACAGGAACTGCACGGGGCAGGACGTGAAGACGGCGTGAGTTGTCGCGGCGCTGCGGGGGCTGCGGGCCGCGTCGGGGTGCGTGTGGTGTGAGCACGACCTCTGACCTCCCCGTCGCCAGGTTCCGCCGCATGGCGCTGACCCTGCACCCGGACCGCGCCCGCCTGTCGGCGCTCCCCGCGCACCCGCACCAGGAGCGCGGCCAGCCTGTCATCGCGGAGGGCGCGCGGTTCGCGCTGGCCGCGCGCGCCTACGAGGTGCTCGTCGACCCCCGCACCCGCGCCGTGTACGACCTCCACGGCCACGCGCGGCTGCCGCAGTACCACGGCGACCCGCACCGCACCTTCAGGTTAGCAGACTGCCACGTCCGAGTGCGTTTTCAGGCCGCGCTCTCACATGTACCCTTTTAGCCCCCCCCCCCTTTCCTCTCACCTCTCCCCTTTCCCTTCTGCCGTTTTTGGTCTGTGGGGATCCGAACTGACGCTTATCGTCAGACAGGATTTGACCGTGACGGGTGAAAGCCTCTCGGCCTCGGCCCAGCACTCCCCGCTAAGACTCCCACGGGGACAGCAGGGACAGCCGGGCCGGTGCCTGACCCGGAAGCCCCCCGAGGCGGCGGACCTGTCGTCACCAGAATTCCATTTAGATTCCACACCTGCCGAAAATGCAACTACCATGGCGAATTCCATGTAACGTTTACGGTGTCGCCTTGCTTGATGTTTCTAGGACGTTCTTCGGAACGGACAACCCTTTTCAGGCCCTGATCAGAGACGGCGTCCACCTTGACGTCGAGGAGCCCAAGCCCCCGGAGACGATCGTGGTGCCGGTGCCGGTGACCCTGGAGGAGGTACGGCGGCGACGCACTGCATCGGCGTCTTCGGCATTCCCTCCAAAACCCCGTCACCTCCCTTGTCCAGGTCAACGAGGGCGTGACGAAGGCGTGCACCTTCGCGGTGCGCGTGCCCGCCAGCGCGGCCGGCGACGCCACCGCCCTCGTGGAGCGCAGCTTCAGCATCCGCGTGCCGCCGGGTGCGCTGCCGGGCACCAAGTACACGCTCAGGAAGCAGGGGCACCAGGACCCGGGCCGGCCACCTGGTCAGTCCGACAGCGGCACAATTCCGAACACTGCTTTTGTCTCTGTTGTACTCGTGGCGTGCTCCACAAGAGAGCGGGAGAGGTCCGAGAAGACAGTGTTCGGAATCGCCGGCCTGCCACAAGGCGGCGTAGTGCCTGAGGGCCTCTTCAGAGCCGGCTGATGACGTTGGCGGCGGCGGCCGCGGTGACACAGGGGACGTGGTGGCGGTGCTCGAGGAGGTGCCGCACGCGCGCTTCACCCGCGAGGGCGCCGACCTGGTGCAGTCCGAGACGGTGTCGCTGCGGGAGGCGCTCACCGGCTGCACCATCCTCATCGTGACCCTGGACGGGCGACTCATCCGGGTGGCCGTCACCGACATTGTCAGGTGCGGGGCGCTCAGGCGCGGACCCAAGTGGGGAGGGAGAGGGGGTAGGCAACCGTACATCTTTATGCCGATCTTCAGCCGGAAAGTAGTACGGGTTGCCTACATTCTGGGCGGCAATTGAGGGCTGAAGAGGGAACGGGGATACTTTTCTCTGTGTCCCTCCTCTCCTCCCCTGGATCCGCGCGTGGGTGCTATGTCACAATGCTACCTACGTCCTGTAGGTATTTTGAACAAGGCGTGAAAGCGAAAGTGGAGGAACAAGAGCACACTACAGAGCGGAAACGGGTAGTATGAGAAATCGCACAGCAGAGTGTATATCTGCCGGTGGTCGCCGCGATATCTCGTGCTGTCCGTTTCCGCACAGGAAGTTGTCGTCCCTCATCCACCGCCCTCGCGCCCCGCTGGAAATGCCTAATCACCGGCCTCCGAACTACAGGCCGGGCTACGAGAAGCGGGTCGCTGGGGAGGGGCTGCCGCACGCCGGCGGCCGCCAGGACGGCACCCGCGGCAGCCTGGTGCTGCGGCTGGACGTCCGCTTCCCCGTGTCGCTGTCCAGGCCCTGCAAGGCCCTCCTGGACCAGGCCCTGCAGCTGCACGAGCAGCAGACTCCAGCCCCCCGCACGCCGCCCCCAGCCAGGGCCGTCCCGGAGGACACGGTCCGGAGGGAGGCCGAGGGCGGCGGCGAATAAACACGTTGTGCAACCTCGGCCTACTGTACTGCGGCGGCCGCCGCGGTGCTCGGCGTCGTGGCGCCGCGCCCACACGACGCGCCGAGCGGCCGACACGACCGCCGCGCACGTGCAGGATGCAGCCAAACAGCACCCGAGGGGCGAACCCACCAACCGCAAAGCGTGCGCGGGCATGCTTGTTGCATACCTTCTTATGTAATAATTAATGTGCAATTGTTGAATTAATTTTAAAGTTTTAACAAGAACGGAAGATGTAGCTGTATATTCTATGTTTTGAGATCTGTAAATAAGACCTGCACCTGTATTCACACTCAACCCCGAGTATACACAACAACATGTACAACTGTAAGTCTTGAGTTGGAATTAAAAGGGCGCGGATGCGACCACCGTAATATGCTAATTATTTCGTACAAATGTCTTCGATCACTATCAAACTTAGATAAAATCAACAACAACACTAAAAACCATAAGAAGTCTCAAAAAGCCGAAATCAGTCGAAATCACTAAGAGTCTCGCGAAATCAGCGCGACATCAGTTGGAGTTCCAAGCATTCTCACGTGCGCAAATTCTACAGATGGCAGGGAAACACTTGAGAAATATCGTGAAATCTCGTAAAACAAATCAGGTGAAGTCTGGTGAAATGATAGCGAAATAGAGGGGAGCGGTTCGCCCCCTGGTGGTTCTTTATCGATCGGGGTGTCCGCACTCTCAATTCTGCCCACAAAGGAAGGACGCATAGTAGGATAAGAGAAATTGCCAAAGAAAAGCCAAATTTTGCTTCACAAATAGGAATTCAGAATTGGAGGTGCGCGAATTCTAATTTTCGTTTACCCGGTATGTACACAATTACGCATACATAATTTATGTACAAAATTGTGCATAATTATGCACAAAACCGTACATCTGCTGTGCAAATTTTTACATACATATCTACAAAATTGTACATAAATTTTGTATGCGCAATTCTGTACATAGTTATGTACAAATTTGTACATTTACATTTAGTGTGTGTGTAACGAACAATTAAGAATATCGGAGGGACCCCAAAATATTACGAATACGACAAGCGTGACTGAGGAGCGCCCTGGCAGTGCCGGGAAGTACCCGCGGCGGGGGCCGCGAGTACGTGTGGACGGTTAGGAGGACGGGTGCCCGCGGCGGCCGGAAGCGACGCACCAGGAAGCGGCTTTGCCGGTCTCGGCCCTGATTCAATGGCCTTGGCTGCCGCCGCCGCCGCCGACTTTGTGAGAGTTAGCGCACACTGAATTAGGATCAGCCGCAGCCCCACTTCCGCCGTTTGTCGAACTGGGCCTCCCCTTTGACAGCCGCGCAGTAAAAATCATAGTGTACGCCGTAAAGGGGCGGCCGCAGTGTTCCGGCGAGGGGGTGGGCGCTCCCGAGGCGTTCCGGACACCAGCGCTGCTCGCCGCCCGCCGGACCGCCGCGTGCTGTCTGAGATGAGTGTGGGGCTCGCGGGCAATCCGTCGACCCGCAAACCGGGGCGGGGTCAACGTATGACAGTGGGCACTGTGAGTGTGAACAAATCGAGAAGCACTACACGTTGTGCATTCACAGGAACGCCGACATAAAACTCAAATCTTAGCCACCGGTGTATGCTACAGGGTGAAAGTGAGATCCACATAAAACAAAGTGGAGCAACGCTGCAACACTCCAGGCACTATTGACGGCTCTTTTCTTTGCCGAATCGTCTTTCGCCGATGACTCTTTCCTTCGACCGTGCAGTTCCACCCCCTTCCCCCTCCACTTCTCCCCTCTTTCCAGTTTCCTAGGAGGCCGTAAAAAGGATTATAGCAGACGTTCTCTTCCCACTAGAGCATGGCCGGCCCTTGTTTTCATTTCGCTAACGTATGGATCGCCACGTCCACTAGCGCGAGCCGACTTCTCACACGGTCATCATATTTTGCCACTATTTTGACGTCATGTCCCCGCTTGAGTAGCTCCGTGCACCGCGTGATGCGCCTTTCCGCACGCGTGAAACCCCGTCACGAATGGCCGTTGACGCCGAGCGCCAGGCTGCCGAGGCCCGGGGGCGCCGGGGCGCCGTGCCGCGTGGGCGGAGGCGCGCCGGCCCGTCCCAGCGGTCTTTGCCCCCGCCCCTGTCATGTCGTCGGAACCGTTGCACTACCGGATAAGCCAACGCCTGACAGAATTTTACACATCAAATGGCTTCAGACATTATCGTACCAAAATATCATACGTGTCCCACAATATATCATTTTTGTGCGCACAACAGTGGTGCACATTGTCTCGTGACCTCAGCACCGGAAGTCAACCGATTTAAAACTTGTATAAATTGTCTGTTTGTCAGATTTCTAGATACCCGCACAATACATAGGTGAGCTACGAGCACCGCCTGACGTGCGCCATCTTGTCTTATGAGGCCTCCAGCACACCCGAAACTTCCATCGCACAGGTAAACTTCGGGTTTTAGCCAACAGGTCGAAAACGATGTTCCTCAATGTCCAAAACGTAATTAATTATTCGGGCCGGTGTCGCGGCGTGATACGAGTGGCCACACACGAACCGCTCGTAAACCGCTATCAAGCCGACCCACGTATATTTGAGATCGTGCTCTCCGCGCGTCCTGCTCACTTGTAATTTGGCAGCCGCAGCACTAGCATCACGATGGCCTGTGGTAAGTAAAGATCGCTCCCAGACAATGTTCTACCTTGCGTCAACCACGCAAGTTTTTCCGATCAATTTCCCGTAGATGAACAAAAAAATTCAGGCCGCAGTATTCAAATAATAGGCGCTAACCGACATGAACGAGTACAAGCATCGCCTTACACGATAAAATCTAAATGTAAAGCAATTGCGCAAAGCTAACGAGATGCTTCGTTCGTGTTCAACAGGCACGGTCATGATATGGCCGTTCTTACTCGCCGCGGTGATGAGCGCCAGCGCGTACAACCCAGAGGTGGATGGGTACAACCCACCTGCCTGCCACAAGGGCGACTTCAAACTCGCACCGCATAACTCGTGCAAGAAGTTCTACGAGTGCAGGAATGGCCATGTGCGTGAAAAGCTCTGCTCCATGCTTCAGAAATTCGACCGCGTACACCTGCGGTGCAGATACGTGTGGCAGATAAAGTGCCGGGACATCCATCCGAAACATCAGCCAACAACTGAAAAGCCAACCACAACATCCGTTCCACCAGTGAATATCACAAGCACAACACCTGCCAACACAGACGTTACGTCGACTGAAGCTCCATTAGCCAGCACCTCCCGACCGATCGACGTTTCGTCCACCATATCACCCGAACCCTATGCCGGCACCACGCAGTCATCTGGTGAGGTTAGCTCCACCACACAGAGCTCAGTATCTTCCACAAAGGCTGCGTCGCCCGATGAAATTGAGGAACCCACATCCACCACCGCGTCTCCTGTGCAATCGACAACACCTGGTTCAGGCGACGGACAAGCTACCACAACCGAAACGCCTAACGATGGTGGGTCAACGACCTCCAGTCCAGGCACCAGCACCCAGTCATCCGTCGAGAATCCCTCGTCGACGGTGCAGCCAAATCCTGAAGGACCCACGACCACGCCCGCTCCAGGAGCGTCCACTACCACCGAACAGCCCGGTGGACAGACAAGCACAACACCATCTGGCGAACCGTCCAGCAGCACAGCCAACCCCATCGGTGGATTGTCATCCACAACACCGGAACCCAATCAGAGCACCACGCAGTCATCTGGTGAGGTTAGCTCCACCACACAGAGCTCAGTATCTTCCACAAAGGCTGCGTCGCCCGATGAAATTGAGGAACCCACATCCACCACCGCGTCTCCTGTGCAATCGACAACACCTGGTTCAGGCGACGGACAAGCTACCACAACCGAAACGCCTAACGATGGTGGGTCAACGACCTCCAGTCCAGGCACCAGCACCCAGTCATCCGTCGAGAATCCCTCGTCGACGGTGCAGCCAAATCCTGAAGGACCCACGACCACGCCCGCTCCAGGAGCGTCCACTACCACCGAACAGCCCGGTGGACAGACAAGCACAACACCATCTGGCGAACCATCCAGCAGCACAGCCAACCCCATCGGTGGATCGTCATCCACAACACCGGAACCCAATCAGAGCACCACGCAGTCATCTGGTGAGGTTAGCTCCACCACACAGAGCTCAGTATCTTCCACAAAGGCTGCGTCGCCCGATGAAATTGAGGAACCCACATCCACCACCGCGTCTCCTGTGCAATCGACAACACCTGGTTCAGGCGACGGACAAGCTACCACAACCGAAACGCCTAACGATGGTGGGTCAACGACCTCCAGTCCAGGCACCAGCACCCAGTCATCCGTCGAGAATCCCTCGTCGACGGTGCAGCCAAATCCTGAAGGACCCACGACCACGCCCGCTCCAGGAGCGTCCACTACCACCGAACAGCCCGGTGGACAGACAAGCACAACACCATCTGGCGAACCATCCAGCAGCACAGCCAACCCCATCGGTGGATTGTCATCCACAACACCGGAACCCAATCAGAGCACCACGCAGTCATCTGGTGAGGTTAGCTCCACCACACAGAGCTCAGTATCTTCCACAAAGGCTGCGTCGCCCGATGAAATTGAGGAACCCACATCCACCACCGCGTCTCCTGTGCAATCGACAACACCTGGTTCAGGCGACGGACAAGCTACCACAACCGAAACGCCTAACGATGGTGGGTCAACGACCTCCAGTCCAGGCACCAGCACCCAGTCATCCGTCGAGAATCCCTCGTCGACGGTGCAGCCAAATCCTGAAGGACCCACGACCACGCCCGCTCCAGGAGCGTCCACTACCACCGAACAGCCCGGTGGACAGACAAGCACAACACCATCTGGCGAACCATCCAGCAGCACAGCCAACCCCATCGGTGGATCGTCATCCACAACACCGGAACCCAACCAGAGCACCACGCAGTCATCTGGTGAGGTTAGCTCCACCACACAGAGCTCAGTATCTTCCACAAAGGCTGCGTCGCCCGATGAAATTGAGGAACCCACATCCACCACCGCGTCTCCTGTGCAATCGACAACACCTGGTTCAGGCGACGGACAAGCTACCACAACCGAAACGCCTAACGATGGTGGGTCAACGACCTCCAGTCCAGGCACCAGCACGCAGTCATCCGTCGAGAATCCCTCGTCGACGGTGCAGCCAAATCCTGAAGGACCCACGACCACGCCCGCTCCAGGAGCGTCCACTACCACCGAACAGCCCGGTGGACAGACAAGCACAACACCATCTGGCGAACCATCCAGCAGCACAGCCAACCCCATCGGTGGATTGTCATCCACAACACCGGAACCCAATCAGGGCACCACGCAGTCATCTGGTGAGGTTAGCTCCACCACACAGAGCTCAGTATCTTCCACAAAGGCTGCGTCGCCCGATGAAATTGAGGAACCCACATCCACCACCGCGTCTCCTGTGCAATCGACAACACCTGGTTCAGGCGACGGACAAGCTACCACAACCGAAACGCCTAACGATGGTGGGTCAACGACCTCCAGTCCAGGCACCAGCACCCAGTCATCCGTCGAGAATCCCTCGTCGACGGTGCAGCCAAATCCTGAAGGACCCACGACCACGCCCGCTCCAGGAGCGTCCACTACCACCGAACAGCCCGGTGGACAGACAAGCACAACACCATCTGGCGAACCATCCAGCAGCACAGCCAACCCCATCGGTGGATTGTCATCCACAACACCGGAACCCAATCAGAGCACCACGCAGTCATCTGGTGAGGTTAGCTCCACCACACAGAGCTCAGTATCTTCCACAAAGGCTGCGTCGCCCGATGAAATTGAGGAACCCACATCCACCACCGCGTCTCCTGTGCAATCGACAACACCTGGTTCAGGCGACGGACAAGCTACCACAACCGAAACGCCTAACGATGGTGGGTCAACGACCTCAGTCCAGGCACCAGCACCCAGTCATCCGTCGAGAATCCCTCGTCGACGGTGCAGCCAAATCCTGAAGGACCCACGACCACGCCCGCTCCAGGAGCGTCCACTACCACCGAACAGCCCGGTGGACAGACAAGCACAACACCATCTGGCGAACCATCCAGCAGCACAGCCAACCCCATCGGTGGATTGTCATCCACAACACCGGAACCTAATCAGAGCACCACGCAGTCATCTGGTGAGGTTAGCTCCACCACACAGAGCTCAGTATCTTCCACAAAGGCTGCGTCGCCCGATGAAATTGAGGAACCCACATCCACCACCGCGTCTCCTGTGCAATCGACAACACCTGGTTCAGGCGACGGACAAGCTACCACAACCGAAACGCCTAACGATGGTGGGTCAACGACCTCTAGTCCAGGAACCAGCACCCAGTCATCCGTCGAGAATCCCTCGTCGACGGTGCAGCCAAATCCTGAAGGACCCACGACCACGCCCGCTCCAGGAGCGTCCACTACCACCGAACAGCCCGGTGGACAGACAAGCACAACACCATCTGGCGAACCATCCAGCAGCACAGCCAACCCCATCGGTGGATTGTCATCCACAACACCGGAACCCAATCAGAGCACCACGCAGTCATCTGGTGAGGTTAGCTCCACCACACAGAGCTCAGTATCTTCCACAAAGGCTGCGTCGCCCGATGAAATTGAGGAACCCACATCCACCACCGCGTCTCCTGTGCAATCGACAACACCTGGTTCAGGCGACGGACAAGCTACCACAACCGAAACGCCTAACGATGGTGGGTCAACGACCTCCAGTCCAGGCACCAGCACCCAGTCATCCGTCGAGAATCCCTCGTCGACGGTGCAGCCAAATCCTGAAGGACCCACGACCACGCCCGCTCCAGGAGCGTCCACTACCACCGAACAGCCCGGTGGACAGACAAGCACAACACCATCTGGCGAACCATCCAGCAGCACAGCCAACCCCATCGGTGGATTGTCATCCACAACACCGGAACCCAATCAGAGCACCACGCAGTCATCTGGTGAGGTTAGCTCCACCACACAGAGCTCAGTATCTTCCACAAAGGCTGCGTCGCCCGATGAAATTGAGGAACCCACATCCACCACCGCGTCTCCTGTGCAATCGACAACACCTGGTTCAGGCGACGGACAAGCTACCACAACCGAAACGCCTAACGATGGTGGGTCAACGACCTCTAGTCCAGGCACCAGCACCCAGTCATCCGTCGAGAATCCCTCGTCGACGGTGCAGCCAAATCCTGAAGGACCCACGACCACGCCCGCTCCAGGAGCGTCCACTACCACCGAACAGCCCGGTGGACAGACAAGCACAACACCATCTGGCGAACCATCCAGCAGCACAGCCAACCCCATCGGTGGATTGTCATCCACAACACCGGAACCCAATCAGAGCACCACGCAGTCATCTGGTGAGGTTAGCTCCACCACACAGAGCTCAGTATCTTCCACAAAGGCTGCGTCGCCCGATGAAATTGAGGAACCCACATCCACCACCGCGTCTCCTGTGCAATCGACAACACCTGGTTCAGGCGACGGACAAGCTACCACAACCGAAACGCCTAACGATGGTGGGTCAACGACCTCTAGTCCAGGCACCAGCACCCAGTCATCCGTCGAGAATCCCTCGTCGACGGTGCAGCCAAATCCTGAAGGACCCACGACCACGCCCGCTCCAGGAGCGTCCACTACCACCGAACAGCCCGGTGGACAGACAAGCACAACACCATCTGGCGAACCATCCAGCAGCACAGCCAACCCCATCGGTGGATTGTCATCCACAACACCGGAACCCAATCAGAGCACCACGCAGTCATCTGGTGAGGTTAGCTCCACCACACAGAGCTCAGTATCTTCCACAAAGGCTGCGTCGCCCGATGAAATTGAGGAACCCACATCCACCACCGCGTCTCCTGTGCAATCGACAACACCTGGTTCAGGCGACGGACAAGCTACCACAACCGAAACGCCTAACGATGGTGGGTCAACGACCTCTAGTCCAGGAACCAGCACCCAGTCATCCGTCGAGAATCCCTCGTCGACGGTGCAGCCAAATCCTGAAGGACCCACGACCACGCCCGCTCCAGGAGCGTCCACTACCACCGAACAGCCCGGTGGACAGACAAGCACAACACCATCTGGCGAACCATCCAGCAGCACAGCCAACCCCATCGGTGGATTGTCATCCACAACACCGGAACCCAATCAGAGCACCACGCAGTCATCTGGTGAGGTTAGCTCCACCACACAGAGCTCAGTATCTTCCACAAAGGCTGCGTCGCCCGATGAAATTGAGGAACCCACATCCACCACCGCGTCTCCTGTGCAATCGACAACACCTGGTTCAGGCGACGGACAAGCTACCACAACCGAAACGCCTAACGATGGTGGGTCAACGACCTCCAGTCCAGGCACCAGCACCCAGTCATCCGTCGAGAATCCCTCGTCGACGGTGCAGCCAAATCCTGAAGGACCCACGACCACGCCCGCTCCAGGAGCGTCCACTACCACCGAACAGCCCGGTGGACAGACAAGCACAACACCATCTGGCGAACCATCCAGCAGCACAGCCAACCCCATCGGTGGATTGTCATCCACAACACCGGAACCCAATCAGAGCACCACGCAGTCATCTGGTGAGGTTAGCTCCACCACACAGAGCTCAGTATCTTCCACAAAGGCTGCGTCGCCCGATGAAATTGAGGAACCCACATCCACCACCGCGTCTCCTGTGCAATCGACAACACCTGGTTCAGGCGACGGACAAGCTACCACAACCGAAACGCCTAACGATGGTGGGTCAACGACCTCCAGTCCAGGCACCAGCACCCAGTCATCCGTCGAGAATCCCTCGTCGACGGTGCAGCCAAATCCTGAAGGACCCACGACCACGCCCGCTCCAGGAGCGTCCACTACCACCGAACAGCCCGGTGGACAGACAAGCACAACACCATCTGGCGAACCATCCAGCAGCACAGCCAACCCCATCGGTGGATTGTCATCCACAACACCGGAACCCAATCAGAGCACCACGCAGTCATCTGGTGAGGTTAGCTCCACCACACAGAGCTCAGTATCTTCCACAAAGGCTGCGTCGCCCGATGAAATTGAGGAACCCACATCCACCACCGCGTCTCCTGTGCAATCGACAACACCTGGTTCAGGCGACGGACAAGCTACCACAACCGAAACGCCTAACGATGGTGGGTCAACGACCTCCAGTCCAGGCACCAGCACCCAGTCATCCGTCGAGAATCCCTCGTCGACGGTGCAGCCAAATCCTGAAGGACCCACGACCACGCCCGCTCCAGGAGCGTCCACTACCACCGAACAGCCCGGTGGACAGACAAGCACAACACCATCTGGCGAACCATCCAGCAGCACAGCCAACCCCATCGGTGGATTGTCATCCACAACACCGGAACCCAATCAGAGCACCACGCAGTCATCTGGTGAGGTTAGCTCCACCACACAGAGCTCAGTATCTTCCACAAAGGCTGCGTCGCCCGATGAAATTGAGGAGCCTACGTCTACTACTGAGGTGCCGGCATCGACAACCTTGTCTCCAATCAATAACTCGAGCACTACGCCTGCGCCGGTGCCGCAGTGCCCGGCCAGCGGCTGGCACCGGTACCCACATGCGGATTGCTGGCGTTTCTACGAATGCCTGGACGGCGTTCTGTCCGACGTCGCCTGCTTCCCCCTGCAAACCTTTGACAAGGCAACTGGGCGCTGCAATTGGAGTTGGAAGGTTCGCCACTGATACTTTGAGCGTGTTGTTGGCATGTTTTTGAATATTTACCGTCACGTGTCTGTTTTTTGCGTTTTAGGTGGACTGCCACGCGAAGTCTATTCTGTCCGTGCTGCCTCACACGGAACCGCCAGTGCCGTCCTTCGGATACCGGCCTCCGACGTGCCCAGCTTCCGGATACCAGAAATCGCCTCATAACGACTGCTGGAAGTACTATGACTGCCAGGCTGGCTCTCTGGCCATCGTGCAGTGCCCGCCGTTGCAACGATTTGATCGCGTCAACCTTGCGTGTGATTTTAACTGGAAGGCAAGGATTCTGTTGCATTTCTGTGGTACTTCTGCCATGAGTATGTGTATAACGCGGATTTTTTCAGGTCAAGTGCGACGCGGTGCCTACCCCCGGAAGGGGCGCGGAGCAGCCCGGGGCCGGCGGCCGGTCCCCGCTGCCGACCGTCCCCGTGTGCCCCAGCTCCGGCACGTCGCTGCTGCCTGCCGAGACGGACTGCGGCAAGTTGTGGAAGTGCAGCGATGGCCACGCCACCCTCGCCTCGTGCGGCAGCCTGCAGCGGTTCGACCGCAAGTCCAAGTCCTGCCAGTGGCTGTGGACTGGCGTGGACTGCGACACTCGCAAGAGCGAGGTCTACTTCTTCTAGGGCAGGTGTGCATGCCGGACTGGGAGGTGTGCGTCCTCTGGCGGTCTTTGTGTGCCTTCACTCCATATTTTCCTTTTTTTTCAGATCCGGATCGCTTTGCCGCATCGCATCTAGAGTTAATTATTTTCATGTTAACGGCGTTCGCAATAAAATACTGATAAGGCTTTACCGTGCGTTCTTCGTTCCTGTTTCACCGCAACATCTAACATCACGAACTGTCGGCAACACACACAACCTCTGACGAGTACTTGCAGAAGAGGGAAGTGGGGGAGGGAGGGGGGGGGGAGATAGTCATGCCTGTGGCGCCCACTCCGCGTCCCACAGCCCCCCGCCCCCGGCCCCGCCCCCGTCTGGGAGGGAGGCAGGCGTGATGGTGAGCGGCCGTGGAGGAGGCAGCATCACAGTCCTGGTTCTGGTACTACGCGCCCCGCTGCCGCGCCCCGCTGCTGCCGGGCCCCGCGGGCTCGGCGTCTCAGTTGTCTGCTGGCCGCCTGTTCGCAGCTGCTGGCCGTCTGGCCGGCCCACGGGGGACGTGCGCGCCTCTACGAGGATTATGCGGACGACGGCCCGTACGCGCCGCACCGCCGCCGCTACCCGGGCGGCGCCGGCGCAGACCCGCTGGACGCCTCCGATGTCGCTGCGGCAGCTGTGAGCGGGGCGCACCGCCCGCACTCCCCGTACTCCTGGCCGGCGGCAGACGACCTGTGGCACGCGCGCGCGCTCCCGGCGCCGCTCCAGGACCGCCGGGACGAGGACAACTACTACCTGCAGTGGCGCAACGTGTACACCCCGGATGGCTACCCGGGCCGTCCCCGCTCCGAACCGCGCGCCGGTGCTCGGTGGGGTCTCCGTCAGCCCGATGACGAGGACGACGACGATGACGACCACAGGGGCGACCCCCGCGGCCGCGGCCGGTGGTTGAGGGTGGGCCAGTCGGCGGACGACGCGGTGGGGGGCTGGGGCCGCCGTCAGCGCGGGGGCAGCAGGTGGGACGGCCGCCGCCGCGACCAGGAGAAGGCCGACAGGCGGCTGGACGTCGTGCAGATCGACCCGGTGGAGACGGACGGCCGCCGGGGGCCGCCGCTGCAGGAGGAGGCGCCGGCCGACAGCGCCAAGCCCATCAACGTCCATGTGTACCTGCAGCTGGACTCCAAGGCCGGCGGGCAGGCGACGGCCGTGTCCCTTGTGAGGCCGCCGCAGGTGTCCGTCAACAGAGTGCCGCCGACGACCAAGCCGCCGGCGTCTGAAGCACCTTTGCGTGGCGGGGCCACCGGTGGTGCTGTGAGCGGAGCCTCGGGCGGTGCAGCGGGAGGAGCGGACGACACAGCGCACGTCAAGCACATCGTCATCAACAACTACTATCACCAGCTCGGCAACGAGGCCCGGGCGTTGGTCCGCGACACCTCCGTGGGGCCTCTGATGTACGCGCCTGTGGCGGACGAGCTGGCCACGGCCAGCCCGGAGCCCGCCCTCAGCGATGACGAACCGGTGCAGCAGCCACAGTCACTCCAGCAGCAACCCGCGGTGGAGCGTGACGCCGAGAACGCGGTCATGTTCGACGTGTCGGGGCTGGCGCACACGAACGCCACCAGCAACTCCACTGCGCCCCCGTTCGCGCCGCCCGCGGGCGCCGGCGTGACCCCCGAGAGCGTGGTGGAGCCGCTCCCCGCCAGCGACCTGGAGACGTACCTAGGCTCGGACCTGCACGACGCAGACGACACCAGGCCGTCGCCGGCGCACGCGGGGCACGCGGGGCACGGCCACAGCAGGGCGGGGCCGGCGCACGCCCCGCTGCACCCCGACAGGAGGCGGCGGCGGCCCCCCGAGCACCACCCCGCCGGAGGGCGGGCCGTCGTGCAGGGCAGGGCCTTGAACCAGCCGCCCCCGGGGAGGAAGAGGTGCTTCTCCATCGTCATGGAGAACAAGGTCAAGCGCTACAAGGAGACACCGTGCTGAGGCGACTCCCGTCGGCCTGGCGCCGAGCATGGCGCCTGCGAGTCGCAGGGTAGGCCGCCCCGCACGGCGCACGCGCGTGCACGGGGCGTGATTGCCTGACAGCCGGCGCTGTGCGCGTGTGCTCGTTTTGCACCCATTTGATAAGAGCGGTGTCGGGTTGCCATGCGCAACTCGTCATCCCGATTCGTAACCTGGCCATCATTATTGATTGATTGACGTTTACTTAGAATTTCGGTTGATTGCGGAGCTGTTGGTTTCTGCATGCTTCCAAATTGTTGGAGCCTCCGTACTGTACCCCTAACACATTGTAGCCAATCATTAAAACCCAGGTCAAAACTGTTTATAATGCAATTCTCGCACAATCTTTTTAATTATTTTTTTTTAATGCTTATGATACCCCAAAGGCTTGGGAGTGGAAAATGCAAATCTGAATGGTGGAGTGCGCGCAGTTCCGTGCAGTTCTGCCCTGCTTCACTTTCTGGTGGAGACCTGCAGATCGCAGCTGCCCAGGCGGCTGTAGCCTTCCCCTGTCACCGGGTTGCCGTCTGAAACGGAGAGAGGGAGACGGTGCTGGGAGAGAGGGAGACAGTAGCGCTGGATGCAAGTGTCTCCTCTGTTCCCGTTCCTTAGGACCCGCTACACAGGAGCGAGGAGACGCCTGGCGTAATACGTGGACATTTAGTATTGATTCGTGCTGCGTCTCGTCTCACCTGGCCTCCGGTAGGCGTATCGGCCGCAGGGCGCGGCCACGACCGGGGCGGCTGCGTCCTCGCCGTCAGACGCCAGCGGCGGGGGCGGCGGGGGCGGCGGCGTCAGCGGAGCGGCAGCTGAAGAGGAGGGTGCGTTCGATGGGATCTATCTATCTATCTATCTATCTATCTATCTATCTATCTATCTATCTATCTATCTATCTATCTATCTATCTATCTATCTATCTATCTATCTATCTATCTATCTATCTATCTATCTATCTATCTATCTATCTATCTATCTCGTAAGTGCTCACCTCCGTACGAGGCGCTCTCGGTGGTCAGGTGGTCGCCGACGTCCTCCGCCTGCAGGTTGAGCGTGCTGAGGTGCTGCGTGCGCGTCCGCACCCAGCGGCGGCGGCGGCCCGCCGGGGCGGCTGCGGACACGACCTCACAGTGAGGCGCACCGACCGAGTCAGGGGCCGGACTTGACCTCTCCTCGCGGGTGCGCACACACGTGTGTCGGGACTCGGCGCGTCGCTCACCGCAGTGCCCAGGCAGCTGCAGCTGCGGCGGAGGCGGCGGCGGCGCGTCCTCAGCCCCGCGGCCCCCGGAGTCCTCGGCCCCGGCCCCGGGCGCGGCGAAGGTGAAGCCCCCGAAGATGCGGTCGTGCGAGTCGCCGCGGTGCTGGTGGCTAGGCGGCGGCGGCGGCGGCGGCGCGGGGCCCGGCGCGGACCCGTCGTCGCTCCACATGGTGCCCGCAGTCGTCACCCGCCGTCCAGTCTGAAACAAACACAAACGACGTTCTCTGAGAAACTTGAAGGGGGGAGGACATGTTAAAACATTATCTCGGAGGGAGAGGGAGGGGGCGTCGACAAGGTCGACGGGGCTGCTTCAGGCCGAATACAAAACAAATAAATGAGTTTCCTCCTGCGAAAGTTAGAATTGAATTAAACCGATGCTTCGGCCAGAGGTGCCACAATTGTCAATGCGGGCTTACGTCCGTTCGTCTTTCGATGACCGCGTCGCTCTTCTGGCTTCAGTCCGCTGCCACTCCGCTTCTCTCCGCGGGGGTCCTTGCGGTCCTCACGGTCCCTGTGGCCCCTGTGGTCCCCGCCGGCCTGGCCCGCCGGTCCCCGCACAACAGTGGCTGTTGTTGGCCGGTCTGGTTCCCGGGCTGCCGGGCCCGCGAACTGAAGGGGGCGCGCTGCGCGCCTAGAGGGCGGCGGCGGCCCGGCGGGCAGGGGAGAAAGGGAAAGGAGGGCAGGGGTGGCGACGCGGTGCGTTGGAGCGAGAGAGAAGTGTGCCCGGCGGGTTGCTGGGTTGCCTGCCGCGCCCTTGCGTCGCCCGCCGGGAGCTCTCGCCGGCTTATTTTGTGCAAACTTCCAACAACCGACGCCGTCGGTTCCGCGCGGGCAGCGCCGCCATGCTCCCGGCCGCGCCTGTCGCCCCCGGCGGCAGCGCTGGCAGCGCGCGGGGGCCGCCGGCGCAGTCAGGGCTGGCCGGGCTGGGCGGCCAGGCCGGGCTGGCGCAGCGGATTCTGCTCGCCCTCTCCGAGTCCGAGTTCGCGGCCACGATCGGCGAGCTCAAGCGACAGATGGACCGGCAGTCGCAGCTGTTCCTGCAGCAGATCGAGGAGCAGGAGGGGGCGCGCCTCGGTGCCATGGACCCGGCCCGCCGCACCGCAGACGCCCGCCCGGCCCAGCACCCCCCGGCGGAGCAGGCCGACCAGGCGGGGCACGGGGGCCTCGCGGACCTCAGCGGGGGAGACGGCGTCCGGGCCGCGGGCCGCCGTGCCCGCTGGCTGCACATAAGTAACTAACGCCGGCGCGGAAATCACGCTCTCGGGTCCGCTGGTTCAACCCGTGCTCACCGAGACTGGGCTGGATTTTACGCGGAAGACACTCCCGCGAATGCGGACTGAACGCTAGACTGGCGGATGGGGCCGGGGGCGGACTCAGGCCCCGGGCGGATTCAGGCACCGGCTCTGGAGGGAGGGTGCCATTTGCTAGACTCCCCTATCAGCGCCATTTCCTTTGCTTGCCATGCCAGACTTTCTACTCCCCCATGTCCTCGCGCGCACCGGACGCAAAACCGCACTGTGCTGTCCTCCTTTTCGAAGGAGGACTTCACAAAAAGCCCAACAGCTTGACGCGGCCGAGCGCCCGCGAATGCCAGGGTAGGCCAGCCCGCACAGCACGCGCGCACGTTGAGACGCTGGGGCCCTGGTGATCAGTCTGTCAGGCGCTAGTTGTGGCCAGGCTGGCCAAACCCGTTCGCGCGTGCGACGATAATGTAGACACAGCCTCAGGACACACCCTCAGACCCAGCAGGTGCAGGGGGCGGACATCGCGTTGGTGCCGTCGGCCGGCAGGGGGGGCGGGGGCAGCTATGTTTCCAGCGTCGTGTCCAGCGCCTTGCTCCGCTTGCTCTCAGGTTCTGCCGCCTCTCCGCCGCACAAGCGAGCCGTGGACGACATCGGAGACGTCGGCTTTGGCGGTGGCGACGACGCGGCGCGCCCGGCTGTCCTGCGGGTCCTGTCCGGCCCGGACATCTCCAGTTCGCGGCCGCTGACGCCGCCGGGGACGCCTCCCGGACCGGCAGCAGCGGGGGCAGCGGCTGTGACCGGTAGAGGCGCCACCGACATGTAAGCGGCTAGCCGTCGTCGGCCCTCCGCGCTCCCCGGGCCCAGATATAGAAGTATCAAGAAGCTTTGCGTTCACAGACGCGACTCAAGCCCGCCGCCGCCGTGCCCCGCACCTGGGCCTGGAGTCGCGCGGTCCGCCACCGTCACGCTCAGCTCGTCGGGGCCGCGGAGGGGCGAGCCCGCTGCGCCGCCGGCCCCGCCGTGCGGCGCGCGGACGCTGGGCCGCGGCCGGCCCGCCCTCGCCAGGCCCCAGCAGGCGCCCCCCGTCAGGGGGGTGCCCTTCCGGCCGCCCCCCGGCCCCCCGGCGAGGACAGCACCCCGTCAGGCGGGTCGGCCTGCACTGGCCCCGCCTCAGCCAGGCGTCGCGCGCCGACCCACGTCGGCCCGTAGAGGAGCGCCGGGGTCGCGGCCTGGTTCGAGGAGCCTGGCGTCCCGGGCGAGCGGCGGCGCCTCGGTGCGGGTGCCCTCACAGGTGGGTGCCCGACCCGCTCGAGCTCGGCGCCCCCGGCAACCCCGGTCAAACGTCGCCCCTCTCGTATTGTAGGCCACCTTTGTGAAGCAGCCGCAGCTGCGGCGGCCGCTGCAGCTGATGCAGCTGCCCGTCAAGGCCTTGGTGAGCGTGTTCTCCTTCCTGGGCGGCCGCGAGCGCACGCTGCCCGTGTGCCGCCGCTGGGTGGACCTGGGGCTGCGGTCCGAGCTCTGGACTAGCATCGCCTTCGACGGACGCGGCGCCAGGAGCGTCCTCTGCCGGCGGCTCGACTTCACGCGAGCGCTGCGGCGGCTGCACATCGCCGACCGCCACGACGTCAACCACATCCTGGACACGGTGAGGACGGCGGTTCGCGTCGATACCCCGCGCCTCTCCAGCCAGGCCGTGGCTACCCCGCGCGGCCTCTCCAGGCGCTCCAGACTGGAGTATCCCAAGGGAAGTCCCCCGCTGACGCCACGAGTCGTGCCAGGCGCTGCGGGTGTGCCCTCACCTCTCGCACCTGCGCCTGGAGCGGTGCCGGGGCCCCGGGCCGATCGCGCACTGCGGCACCTACACGCCGCGCTCCGTCGTCATCCTCGACACGCCCGTCTGCGGACAGCTCGTGGACCTGCTCGCCAACATCACCCCCACCATGGACGAGTGCACCGTGAGTGCCTGCGGCCCAGCCCTTGTCGGGATTTCGTCGCATTCGATAAGGAACGAAGGTGATCTGGTAAGACCTGGGGCATCCCTGGCGCCTAGGTGACCGTCAACGTCGAGCAGGCGGCGGCGATCTTCGGCAGCCTCCTCAAGATGGCCCTAGTGGCCGACGGCGAGGTTCCCGAGCAGCTGCAGACCCTGTGGATCTCGCTGGGGGCGGCACCCGCAGCAGGAGCCAGTGGCGCGGCAGCCGCGGGCCGGCCAGGGGCGGACGTCGTGGGGACGTTGCGGTGGCGGCGGCACGGCCGCAGCGGCACCCTGACGTACAACCGCGTCGGCCTCGCCGCAGAGTTCGCAGTAGTAAATCAGTCACAATAAAAACAATCTCTGCCCCCCAACCTCTCCCTCTCCTCGTTCCGTTTGGTTTCCCAATTTCAAATTCGCTGTTATTGGCACGGCCGAGGAATGCAAGTCATCGAGCTCATCTGAACAGCAACAGGCTCGTCCTTGAAACTTCACAAACTCTCCTTTTACAAAGCCAGGCGGCATATTCCTTTCCATTCCCACTTTGCGTTCTTTGAAACCCGTCGCAGTCGAGAAAAGAGACGGCGTATCGGAGGGGTGACTTTTGCGGTGTTGGCATTGCTGGAGGGGCGGGCGTGCCGCTCCCCCCTCTCCACGCCCCTGCTGTAGCTGAAACCGACGCCCGCGCCGCCCGGCCGCGGCCGCACTCTGAGCTGTTGTTGTGCCCCGTCCCGTCCGCGTCCCGCCGCGACCGGCCGGACTCTCTAGCGGCAGCACTGCTAAGGACTCCTGGGCCCCTGCGACCCTCACGTCCCCGGTCGTCTCGTGCAGCAGGTTGGTTCTCTTGATTCTCTTGGCCGGTGCGGACGTGGGGCCCCGAGGGGGCGTGTCGCGTGTCGGCAGGGTCCTCACGGTCCTCACTCACGCCCTTCCCGCGTGCTCTCCCCGCAGGACGCTTCGATCGGCCACGCCCTTTGTTCACGATGCCGTACTTCAGCCTGATCGAGAAGCGCCCCGACCCGTCTTCGGACGAGGACGAGATGGACGATGACAGCGACAGCTACCCGGACCTGGAGACTTGCCCCAAGCAGCCGCGGGCACCGGCCACCCCGGCGGTGGCTGCCCAGACCGCCCAGGACCACAACCAGGATGAGAGTCTGGATACGCCAACCCCTCCCGCCCGGTCTCACGTCCTTCCTGACTGGAAGGAGCTCCTGTTTGGGGGAAGAGAGAAGATGTGTGATTCCATCTATAGTGGGTTCTCATTCACCTACTCTGAAGACTGCGAATGGGCGGAGACCACTGCTTTGAATCACATCGCCAACCTTGATATTCCAGTGCTTAATGGTCTGAGAGATGTGAACCAGCATCAGGTGACCCGAGCGCTGGTAAGTTGAATTTTAATGTGACAAGTAATTCATAGATAAGTAGGGCATTTGTCGAATAGTATGTATTCTGTTTTCAGAAATTGTTGAGGAAAGGGGAGTTTGGCAAAAAGAGACTGACTGGCTTTGAAGAAGTTTTAGCGTACTTATTGATGCTGGATTATGTGTCCTGTTGCTGTCAAGAAGGCAAGCTCTTCGCTCTCTATGATAAATGTAAAGATGAAAGAAAGAGATGTCACATTGACTCGATTGATACTGATCTGGCATCAGCTATTCAATATCTGAAAGGTTGGGAGGTCTTTTATTTCCTATAAAAACATTTTGTAAATTTAATCGAAACTATTTTTGTGTTGTCATTGTCAGTTACTTAAGTTCTTATATTCAGGTTGCAGCTTGGAGCAGATGCAGTCAGCTTATAGGCTTGTAGAAGCATCAATTCATAGAATTCCAAGTTCCTTGCATGTTTCGGCAAACTCTACCAAATATTCCTTCAAGAGGAAACTTTCTAAATTGGAGAGGGAAGAGAAGAATAAGAATGAAGATCCTATTTACCACTTCAGTGACAATCTTTGTTCTCCTGTTATGAAGAAATTCAAACCATCTGTCACTGCCACCACTAAGTCATGGAAGAAAGGACCTATACGGGATCAAAATACAAGCCTTTTCCCATTTTCACCCAAGAAGCAGAAAAAGCTCAGCTTTATTACAAAGCCTCAGCTGGACGTAATTTGTACGCCTTCAGAGGGCAAGGAGGGGGAGGGGCTCCCGGTCAGCCCTGATGACTTCCTCAGCACCTCCACTCCTAGATGTTCTAGATCACCACGGAGTTCTTACTTTCTTAAAGAATTGTTTATGTTAGATGAAGATGAGTCTCCAAGGTCCAAGCGTCCAAATCAAGTAAGCCGACAGTTGCTCACGTCTAAAGAGGTATGAATAATTGTATGTCCATTAATTTGACCAGTTGTTTTCAATTTATTTTACCATTGTATGGTGGTGTTTCCTTCTAGAATGTGTCTCCCATAAAAAATGGAGCTGATTTCCCCAGTTCAACATTGAGTGGCAAGAGAGCTCTTCAAACTAAGTCAGATATGAAACCAGTATCTAGCCCTGTAGATATATCCACTTCACCTCAGTCTGATGGTTATGCCTCAGATGATTCTTTGCCTGATGCACCTATTGATCTTAAGAGCTATGTGTTGAAAAGGAAGAATGTCACTCCAATAAAGAGCCCCCCTGTAAAAGCACCCTCAACACCTGTCCCTAGTTCACCATGTTCTTCAGGCGGAACGGTAATTTTCCTATTTGTTATAAAATTTTATTTTTGTTTGAGAATAGGTTCATTTTTAAGAAAGTTGATTGTAATTGGTTGATTTTCAGACAAGTGCATCTGATGTGCATGAGGCTGCCAGTAGTCCTCAGAAGACATCTATACCAAAGATGGTAAAATTATACTTCCAGTGAATTCCTAAAATAATTCTAAAACTGTTTTTAAAATGATATTCTGTTTTCAGCTGATGTCGCCTTACAAAAGCAAGTTAACTATGTGGAATTCTTCGAAGTATGACCCATTGGTGAAGTCCTCAGCCAAAAGCACCGCAATTGCCGTGTTAAGAAGTCCCTTGAAGGCAACTTTAACAGCACTGAAGGAGCAGAGGGGTAACATTTTTAACGCAAAAGTTTTGAAAAGCCCATTGAAAGAAGTGCAAACCCTCAGGTTTCAACAAAATGGTAGTGCACTTTACGCACCAGATTTGTAGAGCTAAGTCAACCATGCGACCATTGTAACATCTCTCGTTGCTCTTCCCGTAGACAATGGACTTCCCAAGTCCAGCAAACTACAGGATCTCAGCCGACCTAATGGTGTACAACGTATCTGTTGGTTTCAGTTTCGGAAGTGCGTTTGTGGGAAATGTAAGCATGGCGATATTCTTGCTGTGCGTCTAGTCCTGCCAGGTATGTGTGTCAAATGTAACTTTATTTAGTTGTAAAGAGAGTAGAATTTGACAATCCTTCTGTTCGACAGTTAAATTCAACTCTGAAGAAGCTCAAAATCAAGTCTCCTTGATGGTCAAAAACAACAAGAAGGTGAAGTGTAGGTGTGGAAATTGTGTACCCAAACTGCTGAATGAAGAGAACAAGAACAGCTTTAACTTTTAAATTACTTGTATTTTATTTATCTCATGGTTTCTTTACATTTGTAGATATCATTTTTTCTTATATATTTTTGTTCTATGTACTGATTGTTTAAATGTTAACAATTTGTTCTGAAGGTCCATAGTGATTTGTCACGTTTATTTCGACTGTAAGGAGATCTTAAGTGATGTTTTCCACTTGTTGCTTATGTTAATTTTTTTGCTTTCATAACTGTGCTTCTACAGTTCTGTCAATGCGTTGATAATCGCTGTAGTATTATGATTGTGGACAATAAAAGCCCTTAACTCCTTGATTTCATTTTTCTCTTTTTATTTATTTTGAACAATTTGCAAATTGTCTTTGATTTACATCATTTTTACAACAATTACTTTATACAAGTCACTGTAACATTTGGTAAAAATAGTATTGAATGCATCATTATTTGTTGAGCACCCGTTTAACTCGTGCTATTGGTACGTTTTCCTTGAATAGTAGATGCCTTTGCTTTATCTGCATTCCAGTCATATCTGAAGAGTTTCTTTTCCGGCACAAACACGGGATCATAAGCTTGGTGAATTATTCCTGAAGCAACTGTCTGCATACCGTCCCTAACAGAGAAAGGTTGTCCAGGTAGTATGACCATACTCTTCAGAAGTGTTATTGTTACTTGAGCGTTGTCACCAGGCATTATCATATCACCTTCAAAGTCAAACCTAGCTGTCACTTGCCAAGTCTCCGCAAAAAGCACTTGTATAAACCCAGGAGTGACAGGCTTTGAGCGACCTCCCTCACTTTTAGTAAGGAAGTAAACTGTTGCTGAGTATTGATTGCTCTGCTTTTGAGAGCCTCGGGCGCATAATATCATTCCTCTTTTGACAGTTTTGGACTTCACTTGCCTCAAGAGGACACCAACATGGTCTCCTGCTCTTGCACTCGGGACAGCATTTCGAAATACTTCAACAGTGCTTATAAATGTTGGCATTTTGGTGCCGAATCCTAGTATCTCTGCTTTGTCGTCTTTCTTCATAGTTCCTTGCTTGATAGTACCAATAACCACGGTCCCTCTGCCGGGTATTGTCACTGCACTATCGACAGGCATTAGAAAAGGGGAGTCATAGTCTCTCTTAGGTGCTGGTATATAGTTGTCGAGAGCATCCAGTAACTTAATGATAGCAGGCTCCCCTATGTCCGAAGTCTTGCCCTCCAGAGCATAAAGGGCCGAGCCATGGATGAGAGGCACCTCGTCTCCATTCCAACCAAAACTAGTCAGCAAATCTCGTACTTCTAGCTCAACTAACTCTAATAAGTCCTCTGATGCTGTGTCAACTTTATTAATAAACACTACAATATTCTTAACACCCAATTGCCTGGCTAGAAGCAGGTGCTCTGTTGTCTGAGGCATCGGTCCATCATTGCAGTCCACAACGAGTATGGCACCATCCATCTGTGAAGCACCACAAATCATGTTCTTGAGGAAGTCCCGATGACCAGGGCAGTCGGTATGGGCGTAGTGTCGTTTATCTGTAGAATATTCTACATGAGAAGCGTTTATAGTGATGCCTCTCGCTTTCTCCTCTTCAGCCCTGTCAATATCATCGTACGACCTGAACACTGCAGTACCGCTGCGAGAGAGAATCTTGGTGATGGCTGCTGTCAACGTTGTCTTGCCATGGTCGACATGTCCTATGGTGCCAATATTGATGTGTTCTTTCTTGGTGTTGTCATCTAGCCCCTCAGTCTTGGTGGACAGTTGTAGGTTAGAGTTGGTAGTTCGAACACACCGTAGCTTTTTAGTTGAACCTAATGGTGATGAATACACACATAATGACCTCGCACTCCGAAATAATGTCTTTTTCTCGCATGTCACATTCACATAACTCCGTTTAACTATAGTTTTGGCGAAAGTCGCGCACGTCCACTGCAGCAGCGTCGCCATCTTGCAGGCCAGCAGCCGGCTGAGCGGAATGGCTGAACCTCCCCCGTGCCCCCGGTCTAGCAGAAGCAGAAGGATTCAACATGGCGGCCGTATTGAAGGTTACGTCGTCCAGTGTATTATCTAAAATATCGAGGGCTTTCTTTCAGCCCGTGCGTGGCAAAAGGAGAGACCACCCCAACAAGAGGCCTCATGTGTACGAGTTTCTCAATGGCAAAGAGCTGTACCCGGAGGCGCCGCGCGTGCAGACTGGCAAACTCAAGTACTACCCGCGGTGAGTCCCTAACCCTTGCATGTTTGTGCAGTCTGCGGCAGAGCCCGTCGTCTCGGCTCGGGCCAGGCCTGCCAGGTCGAAGTCGTGACAGTTTCCTGCACGCTTTGCTAAGTGTCACACCGAGCTACTATCGGACGCGTGGAATAAATGTGCGTGTTGTTGGAGGGACACGTCATTCCTTACTTTCGAAACTCATTTGATCGCTGTGCATTATCTCTCAATGTTTTGTTTTTGTGCTGGCTATTTTGCAGAGACCCCGACTATCAAGATCCACCATATGAGCCTACTAAACTCTTGATGGTTGAGAGAGTGAAGCCAATGAAAGGACAGCCGCACTGGGACCGTAAAGTTCTAACTCGGTTGGGGTTGGATTCGATGGTAAGTAGTCACAACATAATTTGTATCATTGTCTGATTGTGTGTTCTCAGTCTGTT
>CM049593.1:4656437-4713679 GCA_026979955.1 Megalurothrips usitatus
GGCGCGGCTCCAACGTCATCACCCTCCGCAGCGGCAGCTCCTCGGGAGTACGCCCCAGGCCCCAGGCACTGGGGGATATGCGTGACGAATGTCACCGGAGTACGCATCGCTAGTTGGCGCCAACCTGCACCGACCTCTGCACTCGCTAAACCCCACATATCGTCTCCTTTGTGCAGATGAGGCCGTGGGTCGCTCTGCTTCTGGTGCTGTTCGCCCTCAACGTCATCCTCACCCAGGCCATTGACACCAACCACGACGGTGTTGACGACGGCCCGGACGAGGGTGGGTATTCGTGTTCCCCGCACCCCCGATCGAGTGGGAGGGCGTGGCGGGCGGCGTGGCGGCGACGCCGGCCAACTTATTGTATAAATGCGAGAGTAGGTGAAGCCTGCCGGGGTGGTGGCGACGCGACAGGGGTGAGGAGGGGGAGACTGTGCACCTCGCTCTGTCCCTGTCTGGCCCCGGCCCCGCGATCTGTCTCTGTCCCGCTAACTGGCACGGCCACTCGGCACGGCGGAGGCGCGATATAGCAGATCCGCCACAAGCAGCAACGGCAGCACCGCGCAGCACCCATGCCGGGCCGGTGCGGTGGCGGCCTTAGCGGCGCCAGCGGCTAGACAGCCCCTGACAGTCCCTCAGCTCGAGACAGTCGGCCACAAATAGTCGGCAGGGACCGAAAGGTACTGAAGTGACCTCACGAGTAGGGACTTTCTCCGAGAATGAAATGGTTGAAAGCATCGCTCAAATTTGGGCGTCAAGACTTGAAGGGGCTCAGCCTGGGGCCATAGGACCCCAAAAATTAGGCACATAAAGTTTTTCTGATTTCAAACGTGTGTGTCGGGCTCGTCTAGATGAGGACCCGAACTTCCTTATCCTCCATTAGCGATTAATTTTTAAAAGCAGTCACTCAAACTCGGGCGACGGTCCGGACTTTGTCGACTTTCGGCCGCTAAACTGATGTTTCTCTCCCATCTGTTTTCCAGATGGCGACGGAGTGGTTGACAGCGCGGGCCTCATGAGCCCCTCCCTCCCCCTGCTCCTCCTGTCCGTGCTGCCCGCCTTCGCCCTCAGACTGTTCGGAGCGGTGTAAGGCAGCTCACCGCTCACAGCTCACCGCCCCGCAGCCGCCGGGGAGAGGACGAATTAGATCTGGGGAGGAGAGTCACGTTTCTCTTCTACATGTGATACAAAAAAAAATTATGACAAATATGTATTTAATATGTTTATCGTAAGAATATCTATAGGATCAATTTTTCCATTACTTGATTGGAACAAAATAAAACCTCCTGTACAACATGCTTGTGGTGCCTTCCGTAGGTTTTCAAAGGATAGGTCGCATCACTGCCTTGAAAAGAGTCAAATTTATTGTAACAACATCATACTAAAAACAAACGAGCTGTAATTTCTTTCTCTTTTTTTTTTATAGTTACATCCAACACATGAAATCTCAGTAAAGAATATCACACAAATCGCAGGAAAGATTTGACTCAAATTCTCACAATTCCCCCAAAAAATCAATCCAAAACATGAAGGAACATTAGAGTTCAAGCAATGTCTAGCTTGCAAGAATCACAATGATGCATATGCCAAATCTGGTGCTACAGAATCAGAGTCCAACCGGATTTTTTAAAAGTGACCGAGGGCTGCTGATGATGTAAAACTGGACCACCAACGAAATAAAACAAGGAAGAAGACCGAATCAGCTTAGAGATTGCTATTCACTACCAATCTCAAGGTGCAGTTAATTGTAAGAAAAATGTTCATATCAAACTAGATGGCCACTCATGAGCTTGGATGAGGGGGCTTTGAATCACATTTATCTTCTGTTCCTTCATGGTCACTGAAATATTCTTCAACATCTGATCCTTTAAAAGGAATTTGTGGTGAGCCACCAGGGACCTGATTCCTAGTAATTGTACTGTAAATGGACATAGCCTACAAGAAAACGTAAGAGCAAAAAAAAAAAAAAAAAAATTAATGTCAAGAATGAAAGAATAAATCGCACATGCAGATGGCTTAGCAGCAGTCAAAACCAACAAGCAGTAATTTTTGGTGCTCAATGTAAGTGTGGACACTAAAGGTTAGAAAAAGTATTTACCTGACCAACAACATTAGAAATATCTCCAGCATTGCTAGGTAAAATCAGTGTGTTATTCGTCCGTGCTAACTTCTCAAAAGCTGTGACATACTGTTCAGCAACAACTAAAGATGCGGCATCTTTGCCTTGCTGCAATAAAAATTACATATTGGGACAAAAATATAATAGAAATCTACAAACTTGTTCAGCATTACATAATTACATACCGCTTGACTGAGTGCTTCAGCCACACTGTGTAAGCCGGTTGCTCTCGCCTTTGCAACTGCCAACAGCGCCTCTGCCTCACCTTTAGCTCGATTTACCTGCTCCAACTGTGCTGCCTCTGAAATTGTTAAATTTATGAAGGAGAATGAACAGAGTCTTTGTCTTAAGGTTGTAATACAGAGGTCACCGTACTGGAAGAAGCAACTGAATACATATCATACCAGAAGCTAAAATCCTGGCTCTCTTTCGGCCTTCAGCGACATTGATTTCAGCTTCCCGCTGTCCCTCTGACTCCAGGATAGCAGCTCGTTTTTTGCGCTCTGCTTCAACTTGCATTTGCATAGCTTCTGTGATGCGTGATGGCAAGGCAATGTCACCTAATGCATAACCAAAGTGATTATTAACCAGTAATTTTTGTTAAATTTTCCAAAAATGGTACTTAAGATGTACTTACGAATTTCATATCTCAAGCATGTGATGCCCCAAGGTTCACTTGCTTTATTGATAGCCTCTACAATAGTTACATTTAAAGACTCTCGCTCTTGAAAGATTTGCTCCAATGTCAATTTCCCTAACTCTGCCCTAAGTAGACACACAAAGAGCTCATATCAGAATAAAATAACTTATCCAAAGTACATTCAAACAGCGTAGCACCCACAATTATTTCCTTTAAATTTTCAATGATAAACACACCTCATAGTTGTCTGAGCAAGCTGGCTAACAGCAAATTCAGGATCTTCAATTCCATAGCTTGTTTTGTATGGATCCGTAATTTTTAAATAAAGGACACCATCAATATCTAAGTTAACATTGTCTGCAAGTGAAGACATTTAAAACAATATGTAATGTTTGCACACATATTTTAAGCACTATTGTAAGCACTATTGTAGCCTAAGGATCATACCTGTAGTTATAGCACTTTGCTTAGGAATATCAATAGTTATTTCTTTTAAGACCTGCACATATTTTATTTTGTCTATGACAGGGAGAAGAATATTAAGGCCTGGATTTAAAATGCGGCTGAATTTTCCCATTCGTTCCACAACCCATGCCTGTAAATGAGAAAAATATTTGAAGACAAATGTTATCAAAGTGTGCTTACTCTTATGTTCCATCAATGAACAAAAAAGAGAATTACCTCTTGTTGTGGAACAAAATTTATAATTGTGTTAATGGGAGTGGATCCTGTTGATCTAGAGGGTTGACTGAATGCCAGTCTGTTATAGGTAAAACCAAGCTTCTCGGCATCCTTGCTTCCATGCTAAAACAAACAGAGAGGGAAAATTGCAATTTAGAAAGGCAAACAGACTACTGAAAATAAATTTAATTTGTTGACATTGGAGGTGAACAGAACTCATGAAAATTAGACCAAGTTGCCTTAATACCAAGCCAGAATTATCCGCAAGGCTACAGAAACACCAAAGCTGTGTTAGCCCATGCGAAGAGCTATCATTCAACCATACATTTAAGACATGAATGAAATTAAATCACTGGCTCGTAACCTATACAAAAGTTACGTCAGTGATCTGTTATGGTCACCTTTAGAGCATGCACTGCTCTCGTTGTGATGACAGCCCTGGACATCATTTTCAAGGGTCTCCAAAACAGAGTCAAGGAAGATTCAAGACGAATCAACAATAAACATGAGAGATTAACCAATGTAACCGGGACGCAAGCTGGGGGCGGGGGATATGCGGCTCCCACAGCAGCGACCAGCAGTAGAAGCTAAGCACAGCAGCCAGCGAGTTACGTGGTTGAGGTTCCTGATCTGACCGCTTAAGAGCAACAAGAAAAGGGAAGCCGGGCGCTTTGTCTGTAAAGGAATTCCACGTTTTTCTGAAGTCGTCGTTTTGCTCTTTAGAAATGTACCCGGTATGCTGTACATAAGAAAAGCAAGTGGGCAAATGGTGGTATCACCGACCGTTGGTAAGCATGGGAGTTTTTCCGGTTCCGGCTATGAAAAGAGCGGCATGATTCGGTGGGGACATTGATATTTCTCATATCCCATGCTAGCCTCGCTGTCTGTAGCGTAGGCCATGGTAGGCCTCTATCATTTCGATTTCCATACCGGTTTTGGTTCTGCCTGTACCAAATGTGGCGGTCTTGTCCGGTGTTTTGTATTTGGTCTGGCGATTAGTTTGTCGTTCGTTTAATGTGAAATATCATTAGACAGTAGGAGTTGTTTATGTGACACCACCGCATCACAGAAACCTTGCCGTTCCAGGCAGTCCTTCATATTTACTTAGAGTGTAAGTGGTCTCAAGAGCGGTTTTGGTGTTTATCTGAGAGGTTATATGTTGAAGCATTCTACTCTACTGCTGAATTTATTGTCTGTTTTATTATTAACTGTAAAGCTGTATAATTAAGTAAGAATTTTGTTTCGTTTAAATAATGTTTTATCTCTGGACTTTACAGAGCTTTTAACAACTTCAACATGAATTTCAACCCAAATCCAGGTATGTGATTTAGGCATCTTCTTCTCTTATAAAACAAAACAAACATTGAATTAATTAAGTATTACCTTCTTAAAGTGGATCTTTCGTCTTTCAAAGCAGGAAACACTGGTTTTCAGCTTGGGGGTGGTGATGCCCCAAAACAAGGTTGGTGGGAAAAGAACAGATTTTGCATTTGCTATATTACAAGAAATAAAATTCTTTAACTATTCCCATTATTATTGTGCAGGTGCCCCATCCTTTGGAATGACTGCGCCTAAGCCCACGTTTGGTGCTGCTCCTGGAGCCCCTGCAACTGGCTTCGGAGGGGCTCCCTCTGGCTTCAGCTTCGGTAGCTCTGCCACCCCAGCGGCGTCAGCAGCGACAGCCTTCAGTGCACCAGCCCCAGCCAGTGCACCGGCATCAGGATTCTCATTTGGGGCTGCAGCAAGTGCAGCTGGAGCTACTCCTAGCTTCGGAGCCCCAGCCACAGCCCCAGCTGCAGCCCCAGCAGTATCCCAGACTCCTTCATTCGGTTTGGGCTCTACTGCACCATCATTGGGCTTTTCGTTGGGGTCCACTCCCGCCTCCTCTGCTGCTCCTTCATCAGGTTTCTCCTTAGGCTTAACAGCCCCAGCAGCCTCTACCGGACTGTCCCTGGGAGCCACTCCTGCTCCAGCGGCGAGCACAGCAGCACCCGCAACCAGTGGATTTTCCCTTGGAGCACCAGCAGCATCATCTGCCCCGGCAGCATCTGGATTCAACTTTGCAGGCTCTTTATCCACTCCAGCTTCCACTGGATTGACTCTTGGTGCCGCTCCTGCAGCTGCACCTGCAGCAACACCTGCCCCTGCCCCTCCAGCTGCAACTGCCCCTGCGTCTATCACAACCACATCAGCCACATCTGGTTTCACCTTGGGTGGTGCTGCTCCTACACCTTCCACCGGCTTCTCTCTTGGTGGTGCTCCTGCTTCTTCAGCTGCTGCCTCAACAGCATCCACAACCTCATCGGCTGTCACGTTCAATTTCCCTGCCTCTGCAACCACCACTGCTTCAAGCTTTGGTTCAGCTACAACCTCGGCACCTGCCCTATCTTTGTAAGTATTTGTTCTCATGCAAAGTTGTATAAATAAAAATTTGGTTTGCTGTAGTTACATCAGTAATGATTTCCTGATTTTGTCTCCCTCAGCAACTTAGGAGGCACAACATCCAGCTCAGCAGTCACCTCTGGAACAACAACCAGCACCACAGATTCCACTGCAAGTGGGCCTGTAACTTCCTTGAACTTTGTTCAGCTTGAGGAAACTATCAACAAATGGACCATGGACTTGGAAGAACAAGAGAAGCTGTTCATGTTGCAAGCTACCCAAGTCAATGCATGGGACCGCATTCTAACATCAAATAGTGAAAAGGTAATTGTGTAGTGATCCCCCCCTATAACCAAAGTGCTCCATCTTAAAGTAAATCAAACTAAATTAAAGTGTGTGTTTTGGATTTTTTTATTTTAGATTGAGGGACTGAACCGAGCTGTTGAAGCAGTCAAAATGGAGCAGCAGCGCTTAGACAATGAGTTAGAATTTATTTGCGCTCAGCAAAGAGAACTAGAGGATTGTCTTGTCCCTCTTGAGAAAGAGCTTGCAGGAAATGCAGTCACTGACCCTGAAAGAGAGCACACGTATGTTATTGATCCCCTTAAAGTTCTATTTTTATTTTTTTAAATATTAATACTTCCTTAATTTATTCTGTATCCCAATGCTAATTGAAGTTGTTTATTTAGGTATGAGCTCACTGCCAATATGGATACTCAATTAAAGCAGATGTCAGAAGACCTTAAGGAAATTATTGAGAATTTAAATGAACGGAATAGAGCTCAGGACTCTTCTGACCCGGTGAGTGATTTGACTGTTGATTACTGATTTTGCATCAATTACGCTTACTAATTATTTTCTTTCTAAACTTTTCAGCTTGTACAGATAGGACGGATTTTGAACTCTCACATGGATTCCCTCCAATGGATTGAACATAATACTCATTCCATTCAAAATCACCTTGATCAAGTTTCTAAATTACATGAATCTCATAGAAGAGATAATGAAAGATCGTTCCATCTTACCTACGATTAATGGCTGTTACAAAATCATTTTCCTAATTAATCTGGCATCTCTTAATGTAAAGTGTATAAGAGTTTAGTAAAAATCAATCATTTTTCTAAGAATTTGGTATTTATTAAATGTCCAGGAATAATACACAATTTTACATTCACATCACATTCTATCGTATGTACAAATTAAAACCACGGTATTTAAAGTGACAAATTCGATTCTCCCACACGAAAGGGGTTACACACAGAACAATAAGTTACGTCAGCTGGGACTGGAAACTAGGACAGTGGTGGGTAGTTAGAGGGTACAGAGAATTTATTTTCGGTACCAAGACAGCAGGGTAGTCATTTGCTTAACATAATGCTGAAGCTAAAGAATTCCATACAGCAAAGCAAAGCAAAAAATATGGTGAAGCCATAGCCTTAGGAAATTTTCGCGCGCGGAATGTGTCTGAATCTAACGTTCCGTCATGAGGACCAGAGGGTAGGCAGCACAACGTGCACCACACGTTACGCTTACGTTACGTTTTTGAAAGGGACCACGGGTGTTTTCGAGCAACCAAGGGTGGTTTTGTACTAATTAGCAAAAAAAGGGTGTAGCCTTTGCAATTTTTCAGATTTTGGTTAGGCAACAAAATTTCGAGTTCTCGCGCGGAATATGTCTGACACGACCTCTAGACGTCGTTCCGTCATGAAATGTGTGCCGCATGGCCCTCATGGCTCCGAAAAATGCGAAAAACACGTCTACGCCCGGAGGGTAGGCAGCACAGCGTGCAACCCGTTTGAGAAGAGAGCCACGGGTGTTTTCGAGCAACCAAGGGTGGTTTTGTACTTATTAGGACCTCCTCTATCTCCCATGTCAGTTTTATCAAAATCCGGAACCCCCCCCCCCAAAAAAAAAAATTAACAAGAAAATGGTAAGGCTATAGCCTTTGCAATTTTTCAGATTTTCGTCAGGAAACAAAATTTTGAGTTCTCACGCGGAATGTGTCTGACACGACCACTAGACGTCGTTCCGTCATGTGCCGCATGGCCCTCATGAAACACAAAAATAAATTAGCAAAAAAAGTACTTTGTTTTCACTTTTTGACGTTTCATGCGAGGCTGCGAGGCCCTGGCTGACCTGATCGGCAGGTGCTACAGATGCACTGACGAATGATGTTGCGGTGGTTTCGAGCTCAGCAGGGGGTAGGTGGGGCCAGGTACGTGACGTCTTTGTGATGTTGCTCTGCCCGGACGGAAGGCAATGCTCCCTGCTCCCATACGTCACACGTTCCGACGAGTCAAATTTGCCACACTTGCTACTTTCGACGGCATGACCACCGTATGGGTCATGTCGTCCCTTTCCGGTGGGACGGCATGACCACCGTGTGGGTCACGCTGCGAGTGATGTTCAGAACCCCGCCGCTAAGTTTCGGCGTCAGTGGCTGTCGCGGCAGGCGCGACCTGCACTGGGCTGGGAGAGGCGAGTAGAAGCGGGGACGTTTGCTGCAGTCTGCCAGTCTGCGGGCTGCGTTAGCCGGGCGTGCCGAATGTGATCGGCGCACAGGGCCTGTGGTGTCGAGACGGTAAACTCACGGACATTAAAGAGGTTTTAGCAATGGTACTGCCTCCATTGCACTAAAATGTTACGAGCTCCAACAAATTAGAAATGTCGAAGTTGATTCCAATTCGTGTGCACATGGGATACTCATGATGCGTAAAGTGACCCCCATCGAAAGAATACAAAGAACGCAAGAAAAACTACAAAATTGTATCTTGCACTCGTACTGCTCGAATAATGGGTATAACGCGTGTGACCCACGGGGTGGTCATGACCGTCCACAGTAAAAAATATTGTAGGCTGGGACGGTTTGACCACACCGTGGGTCATGCCTCTAGAACACTTCTTGAGTTTCCAGGTAATGCATCCATACTTTAAATATACATTGCGGCGACATTTCATGGGCACTTTACACAGATGGTTTAACTTGACCGTGCTCGTGCTCGATTACTCTTCGGTTGCCCCCCCCCCCACCCCTCACACACACACACACACACCTACCTTTACTTACTCTACCAGCTTTGCCCCCGTTTCCTACTGGCCCTGGCGAGCGCCTGGTACGTAGGCAAGTTCACGCATGGGTGTATTGCGGGCTGGCCTAGCCTCAATTTGCAGGCGCCACACAGACATCGCCAGAGTTTCAAAAGTCTACGCTTCGCTCGCTTCTGGCGCAGCATATCGGAGCGTACCCCTAGTTGTTCCTTCCCACTGGACGAACCATGGTCTCTGTGTTTGATGCCTTCGCTCCCCCCCCCCCCCTCCTCTCTCTCTCTCTCTCTCTCCACTCCCCCCTTGACCCCTCCTCCAGTTGGAGTCAGTCTATGCTTACAGTTGAGTGAGTCGCAATGCAATAACTTTTCGCATTAATTGATTCTACGACTTAATTCAGTCATCACCCTCCCATCACAGCAGAGTGACATTCTATCAAGATGTTGAGTAGATGTTGGCTGGACCCAAATAAGCTCACCCTACTGTTTTTGAAATATGTAGTAAGGACTGGCAACAAGTGAATTTCAGCTGCATTTTACCCAAAACTCAACTTCAGGACTGATCAGAATATACAATAAAGGTTAACACATTTTTCGGTGTGTCAATTTTGATATTAACTTTGAAATAATTATAATTGAGCTAGATTGATTTATTTTGTAAAGACAAAATAATAAAGTGCTCTTTTAAAGGACATCAATGAGAAACAAACTCATAACAACATGGTCTTTTGCACACAATTAATTCGACAATGCATTAGCAATAAATATTTACAAAGACAAGACAGGTACATAAAGGACAATAGTGTTTATTTTGTATAGCTGCCATAGCTCTGCAGCAAGAATCTGCCAGTCAGCAAAGGCCATACTCAAAGCCACCAACTACAGGAGACAAGTACACATGTCACATCAAGGTCACGAGCAGTAATTATTGAATGGAGCCCCTAAACCTATGGAACTGCTTTCAAAACTGGTTAATATATTTACTGCAGAAGGAAAAAGAGATAAAATCAATGTAATCCAAAAGGACAGATATTGGTAAGAGCATAATAGTATAATGTCATAGCTTCAATGGATCTAGCAGGCATAACCATAGATCATCTAACTTTGAATAGATTCAATAAATTGGTATTTAACATGCATAAAATAAATAGATTTAGAAATCCATTTTATAAAACAACTTGATTGAACATTTCCAAAAATTTGACACAGTTTTCAGTATTTTTAATAGTACGGGCACACAATGCGGGATAAACAACATGCAATGAAGTCAAACATTAGATTGGCAAATACATAATAAAAATACGGACTGCATGGAATAGAACATTGAGACTGTAAATTTACAGCAATAAATACACATGAAATTGTCTTTGGTACAGTGTAAAGTGATACAACAGATGATAGATTACAGACATATGGGAGGAAAATTTCTTTTGCTGACCATAAAATGTGTGAGTATTCACATGCAGTATATAGTAGTCAGGTATACATGTCGAAGTGTTTTCACCGTCAGCAACAGAGAATCTAATATACTTCAATAAATTCTTACATTGAATTATTCTGAATGAAAGAGACTGCATGGAACCATAACAGTTTCAATCTTTCTATTCCAAATCTACAGATGCAATTTGAGCATTCATATGATCAAAATGTGACAGTGCTAAGCATCAATTATGTACTTCTACACTAGAAGTACAGACATAAAGTCTTATTATTCTTTTAAAATGGCAAAACATTGAATTAAAATTAACTTTTAAAATAGAATATAAGCCTATACATATTTACAAAGATAAACAACTCACAATTGGTACAAGGCACAGGAAGCCTGACTTGTTTTAAATTACATTATCACATATGTGTTGCTGTGCATAACTATTCACAGTCACATGAAATTCCTACGGTAAGTATGATACACAGTCGGTTACCTTCAGCCATTTACACAGTAAATATCTACATATTTACAGGTCGAATACTGAGAAGTAAAGCGATGTCCTTCAATGTTTGACTAACAGCTAGAGAAGACATGGGGAGAGTCCCAAAGCAAAGAACCGTAAATTCAATTTTGAGAAGAGGAGCTTGAGGTTCTGCGACTGCTGCATAGTCAGCAGTAAAACTATATAACACTTCATAAATTAACAGGAGTAAAAAAGAATGACTCTTGGAGCTGTGCTGTAAGCTCCGTGGGGACCTCTCCCAATATGTCCAACGTGTAGAGCATGCTGTCCAACGCCGGGCCACATGACACCCCGAGACATATAAAATCCAAACTATTTCCACCGGGGGTTGTGAGAAGGGCCCGGTGACGCGACGCGCACGGCAGGCACCTTCAAGGCGCCCCCTTGGGCGTGGTGCTCACTATGCGCACCCTCGTCACCAGACGGTTATCACAAAACTGGGGCGGCGGGGCGAACACCTCCTCCGTCGGGGTGGGACCAGCGCCGGCGGCCCCGAACTGCGGCGGCGGCGGCACGAACATGCCCTGGACCACCACGTCCGCGGCCGGCTCGTCCGCCTCGGCTTCCAGGGGCGGCGGCAGCTGCGCCAGCGACACGGCGTTCCGGGTGAGGAGGCCGTGGCCCAGGCCGTGGCCTTGCCCCTGCCCCTGCACGTGGTGGCCGGCCGATGCCCTCTGCTGCTGCTGGTGCCTCTGCGACGGCAGCGTCATTGACGACGTGATCACCTAGGAATTAATTTATGTTATCCCGGCTGCACAACTCTGGCTCCAGGCCTCTTTTTTAATTTAAAAAATTACAAGCCTCTGCGTGGAGTGATAAAAAGATGATAGGATATGTATTCTTACTTGGCCAGGCTTCTGCTGGAACTTGACAGAGCGGGTTGTCTGGTTCTGCTCCAGAGAAGGAGGTCCGACGGGGACGTCTTGGTCAGAGCTCACTCCACTGGATGAGTTGTCCCCGTCCTCCACCGCAGCCTCATGCCCGTCTCTACTGCCATCTTGGGGAAGAAGAAAGTCATTCGGATATGACTTTGAGCTCTTCAATCGGGTACGAACCTGTTAATAAATATTCACAAGAATGTAGTTAATTCATTAATAAAAAGCACAAAAGCAACTCCCTAAAAATAATAATGTGGGCACAAACAAAAAAACACACGTTTTATAGCTACCATATCATAAAACATATAATAAAACACACCTTTTGGATTTCATCAACACTAAAGCTGTGGGTTAAACTGCCACTTCCACTTGAACTTTCTGAATTTCCACTGCCCTCATTGACGGTGGATGAGTTCTTAACAGGGACACCTTCTGGCTCTCTGGCATCTCCTTCACTGCCCTCACCCTCACTTAAACTGTAATCAGGGTCTGGTATCGGAGGGGCTGGCACTTGAGACGCATTAGCTGCTGCTTGACTTGACATAAGTCGACTCTTAGCTTCCCTTCTTTCTTTGGTGCTCAGGCTACGTCTACATCTAAAAGGCTGGGCATACTGATTTGTTTCTGAAATGCCATTAGCAGCAGGAGCATTATTGCCATTGTTTGATCCAATAGAAATAGTTGTAACAAGGGTAGGCCCTTGATCAGACATCTGATGCTGAAGTTGTGGTTTGTGAGTAGACGGTGGTGACCGTAAGCTGTGAGACTTCCGAACCTGTGAAAATAAAATGTCACCAAAAATATAGCACAAACATAGACATCATTTGGATGGATTAAAATGATAGAAAAACATTCTTTCCACATCAATCCCATTCTCTTTTCAAAATTTACACTCATGCTAAGTCTCCAACTTACTTGAGGCCTTGAGTTAGCAGGAAGTGTAGATGTGCGGTATCCGAGTGCTTTGACTTCATCTGGCGAAGCGTACAACTTAGCACTGCTAGTTGGCCTGAAGCTGGACATATAAGTTTCACTAGAATCTGAAGTCGCTAGTGCAGCAGTATTGATGTACTCTCCTTTCCCTGGAAAAAAATTAAATATTCCAGCACATTAGAAAAATACAATTTTAAACCAATGCATTCAGTGTACAAACTTAATACCTAATGCATTTGAGTCCTTCACATCAACTTTAACAATCTGTGTCGGTGGTGGGGGTGGAGGATGATTAGGAGGGGGAAGAGGAGGACGGCCATTTATAATGGTTGTGACATCATCTTCACTGCGATGACTCTTTGGCACACGATGATCAACTGCCCCATTTGGTAAGCCTGCAAAGTACAAATTTTACATAAGACATAAAATAAGTAAGATTAAATGCGTGCAGAAAAGAAAATAAGGGTCTACTTGCCATTGTAAATGCCAGATCGGGCTGCTAGATCAGGTGTGCTGTGGAAGTCACGGTGAAGTTCTGAGATGCCAGAAATACCAGCAATAGAGAAGCGAACCCTTGTGTTAGCCTGTAAGAAAAGACCATGATTTGTAGGATGAAGCAAACACATGAAACTTAGTACTTAAGATACCTCACACAGACACATCAATCTAAAATTTGCCATGCTTTTATCATACCTTGCCCTTCATTCTCTTCATTTCAGCTACACTGTTGTACACCCGAGGAGTCCTCGCAGGGGATGCAGGTTGAGATGAAGATGCACTGCCACCCATACCACACTGCATGCAAGGTGTACAGGCACATTAATATAATACCTTTGTGCAGTGTGATAAAAAAACAGACACAGACCCAGGCAAGACACGGCATGACATGTCATGACAGAAACCAAGCGTGTGCTTTATAAAAAAATGGGTGCTACATCATTAACTGAACACACTTAGATTAACATGATCTGTCTTTCAAAATACTATCAACCGAATCATTTTACCTTGTACTTTACTGATCTCTAACATAAAAAATAGAAACTAGGACATCAAACGGATTATTTTGAGGCATGGGCATGAATTCCACCACAATATTTTCCCAAAACAACAAAGCAAACACGCATTCCATTTTCAGCTTTTCACCCACTTGAGAATCATGCTCTCTGATGTTCATTCTTTCACACAACATATGAGAGAGACAACATATGCACACCAAGGCAAGCAACATGCTAATATTTCTCCACAATTTTCCAAGAATAAACAGGTATCGTTTTTAGAACTCTGGACTGCAACAAACAGAAGCTCGTGTGAGACTTGCCTGGAAGTAGGAGCTCATGAGTGCCGAACCACCACTGCCCTGTTGGCGCTGGAAGAGCTCCTCCAGCTCGGTAGCCGTGATCCTGGAGGATGTGGGCCTGGCTCGGATGGAGGCGGTGCGGGGTTGCGAGCTGAGCTGCGAGCTGAGCTGCGTGTTGAGCCCGGACATGGAGCCCATGTTGGAGTTGGAGCCGGAGCCGGTGGCCAGGTGCACCGACTCCGCGCTGCCGCTGCCGCTGCCGCTGCGGCTGCCGCGGCCCGTGCTGCCTTCCAAGCCCTCGTCACGCTCACCACCACCTTCTGTACCAACAGTCAAAACAAACCAATTATTTGTACTGCGCTGCAAAATGTTCCAGCCCCCCAAAAATTAATACAACGCGGGGAAATTTATTTTAGTTTTCCAGCAACTTGAAATAAATAAATGAAACCTCACCAAGACCAGCCACCATGGAGCGCGCTCGGGCGCGTCCCACACTTAATGTGGTTCGCGGATCTCTTCTTGGAGGCAAGGGTGCAGGAGAACGCCCTGAAAGAAGGATTGGTCATTAGTTCAACATATTCAACAAATTGGTTGGAAGTCTCGTTGACAACTTACCTAGAGTGCTGTTGTTGCTCAGCTTTCGTGGCAGTGTTGCATACTGACGAGTCGGAGGAGTTAATGGTGCAGTCCCTGTGCCATTGCTCCCAGAGCACGAGAATGTCATGCTGGATTTGGAGTTGGGAACAGTGCTAATCATGGAAGCTGATGCAGACACGACAGTCATCTGCACCAGGTCACCTGACTTTCGTATCAGTGAGACAACATGTTCATGCGAAGCAGAGGACACATCCTCTCCATTGATCTGGGTAGAAGCAAGACAAATCCAGTTTTGTATTGTTCTTGTTTTTTCTTAACATACAAAAATTTAAAAGACGCAAAAAAAAAGGAAATTGGGGGGGGGGGGGGGGGGGGGGGGGGGGGGAGAGCATTACTTACAGCAACAAGATAATCTCCCTTTCGCAGACCGGCCAAATCTGCTACACCCCCTTGATCAACATCATCCAAGTACTGAAGACCCGGACATCGTTCTGAAGGTTGCAGCTCCATGAGGGGTGAGGTAGCTTTGGCCCCTCTCAGGACAAATCCAAAACCTTTCCTGGATCGGTGCAGAACAACTGTTCTCGGTTCACCAGCCAGCCTTCGGAGAGGGAAACAAAATGTACACACTTAGAAATCATTGCCAAATCTCAGTTTTACAGAAAAACTGTGTAAAGTACATAGTGCAATCTCCAATAGAAATGCACTGATGGGCTGAGGACAATTTCGTACATGACTACATGAAAATCTGTGCACTTATAGCTTATGTACGATTTCTTACGTATTATGTTAGAATTTTCACACAATAATGTCAAATTCATATTGTACCATAGTTATGAGTGCACCACAATGCATGTAGTTTAGGCATTCACTCTTAAATATCTACAGTATGTTAGACAAATTTATGAATAACTGAGTAAAAATCTTCTTAGTTACAGATGACTTACATAAGGCTTGAATACAAATGCAATTTTACACAAACCGTGAACTTTAAAATGCACATATGCAATGACTGTGAATTCACCAAGATTGAAATATTTGAAGCCTATGCAAATCAACAATAACAACACAGCTCTTACTGTTTCTTCTGACGCGGGGCCGTAGCAAAGTGCTTGGCGTTGCTGGACTGCGACTCCCGCTCCCTCCTCCCCAGGACCCTCGTGGAGGCCCCGGCGCCGGCCCCGCCCCCGCCCCCCGGCCCCCGGAGGCACAGGGTGGACGTGGAGCCCGCGGACGCCGACCCGCTGACCGAGCCGTTGGCCGAGCCCGGCCGGAGCATCACCTCCTGGACGCAGTGCGCGGGGAACAGCCCCGAGCCGCGGCCGCGTACCATGCCCTCCAGGAGACCACAGTCGGTCGCTCCAGTCACTGCAAAGGAGGGGGAAAACCCACAAGATGAGAGCTTTCTCATTCGTTTGTTCGATTTTGACAAGAGAGGCATGTTTGACACCGTCTGCTTACCTTCCAGAATATCACCCTGCATTATGCTAAGGTGGCCAGGAAGATTCGAACTATAGTTCTCTAAGCAGATAACTGTGGTTCCAGGCAGGCTGATGGAGTTGCTCAGGTCACTTGTAGCGGTCCCCACACCAGAGCTGTCACTCGTTTCATCCACACTTTTATCTGCACAGTTACAAAATGGAATAGTTGGTAAAAATAGTAGATCGGAAGGTTTTGTGAAAACTGCTGGAGGAGAAATAAATTACATAAATGTGACACTTTCAGTGCTAAATTAATTCCTTAAAAATCATCATTTAACAATTAAAGCAAAGTTTAAAAACGATTGAAATGTAGAAAAGCACTATGAGAGCATTTGTTAAAAAATGGAATGCAGCAGTACTGCAGCCAAGAGCTTAGCAAAGCATAGGCAAATAAAAAAGCTGCAGCCAACATGATAGTTAGCATTCCTTCCAACATTCCAAGAATATTCTGAACAAGAGCCTCACACTTTAGATGTATTCACTATGTCACTATTTATATAAGTAAAAATTAACTACAGCCGAAATTGTGAAAAAAAGATAGATATGTTCTAGAATTCCTAAAATATTAGATCTAAGCTGAGTGCTATGGAGATTTAGATTTATCTTGTGCATTGATAAAGTATCTGAGAGACACAGCATGCCTTACAACCTGCAGATAAATACTGCAAAAGATTTCGGACTGAAAATGTCAATTTTCCATCTAATTGGCATCTTGGATCATACACACTACAAAAATAGTTGTTTGCAGCTTAACAGAATGTAAGAGAAAAACCTCTAGAGAAAATTATCTAAAGCAACCATGCAGTTGTAACCTTTGTCTTGAAACGCATGTTTATAAAACTTAATTTCACCTGTGCTCTGACTGTGAACATAAACTGAAACCGGGTGACATGGATCCCACTGAACTGTTTTCTCCTAAGGAAAGATTTTCCACATTTTTCCTATCATTGTCCTTTCCTCTTCTTCTTGTTCATTCTATTACCTGTGATGATGCTGACGCAGTCTTCCCCGACACTTGGCTGGGTTGAGGAACCACTTGATGTTTCACTCATGGAGGATGAAGCGTAACTGTATGGAGGTACTGATCTGTTTGATAGGGATGGGGAAGGGGGCAGGAGAACAGCATCCAAGTTGCTGGTTGTGGATGCAGATGTCACCATGCTGGTGCCATAAATATCTGAGTATCTTCTCCTTCGTGGATTGTACTGAGGGGGCTCCCGATATGGGACTGAAAAATTAGCAGACAACCAAACAAAAAATGGTGAGCAAATAATGAAATTTGATCAGAAGTTCAAGCTGATATAATTAAGTAATTGCAGAAAAGCTTTTGAGGAGAATAAGAAATATTTTCACAAGTACGGGTCAACACAAAATAAACCACTTTCAACACATGTGGCGGCCTGCATGAAGCTGTATGATAGATTTCAGAGGCAGAGAGAGGCATGTGTTTCAAAATAAAATATGACAATAGATATAAACTTAGTGCTACCAGTTACAGTTAAAAATCACATAAAAGAGCAACAGTGTCTAACATGCTCAATGTAAAAACTACAGCTAAACTATTTCTTTAAACAACCAGCTAATTTGTCAAAGATGAAAAAACATTCACAAAGGAATAGAGGGAATTGAGTTCTTTTTTTTTTTCCTTAAAAAGAAAACAAACTACAACAGCCACCAACTACATGAAAATCCAATCTAAAATTTCTGAATGTTACATGCATCTTTCATGCACATATATCAAACATCTTTGAAATTTGAGAAGAGTGTATCTCATTAAAAACAACTTTTTTTTTTTCAACATTTCTGAGATATTTTTGAGCTTCCAGAAATCTATTTGATAAATTATCAACTGAAAAGTGTTGACACTCACCAACTTGGTCAGACTGGAAGTTCTGGATCACCTCAGCAAGTTCAAGATTGCCAGCAATCACAGCAACTTGGTATGGCGACTGATTGGCATAGTTTAATGCGTCTCGTTGGCAACCACGAAATAAAAGCATTCGGGCTGAAGAGTCCTGGTTGTTGACAGCACAAACATGGAGCGGAGTATTTCCAGAAGCATTTTTAGCATTCATGTCAGCTCCATACGATAGCAGGTGTTCTAAATGGACAACAAGTCCATTTCGACAAGCCTGAGAAGCAACAAAATGGATTAATCCTTATATTTCAGAAAGTGGAAAAAGATTTCCAACAGTAAAAAAAGGAACAAAGAAAAAAAAAAGAAAACTGTTTTACCTGATGAACTTCCTGCCAACCCTGTAGATCTTGAGCACCAATAACCGCTCTGTCATGAAGAAGGGTTTGGGCAAGCATAGGATCTGTGCGATGGGTGACTGTTAGATATAACGGAGTTAGACCTTTGCCATCTTTGTAATTGGGGGAAGCCCCTAACTCAAGAAGTGTAGATAGGGCCTCCAGACTGCCTTTCTCCACGGAACGGTGCATAGCTGTCGAACCATCACGTGTTCGATAGTCAAGGATAGCACCACCGTTAACTAAGGCCATCAAAACCTTCCCAGGTTTCTTGATTGCGACAGCAAGCGTAAGAGGTGTTTCTAGAAGTAATGAGCCACATTAATAAAGACCAACCAATTATGACGACCATCTTGGATAAACATTGAAAGTTCCCGGTACCTCCTGTTTCTGCACAATGAAAATTGGGGTCTAGGCCCTTTGAGCACATTTTGGTAATTTTCTCGACTTGTCCATGAGTAACATAGTCAAGTAAGCGTCGTAAATTGGACCGTGTATGGAGAGCCTTCAATTGCTTCTCATCCAGGTTGAGCATCTTGTAAACACGGCGTTTGTACTTGAGCTAAGGATATTATGAAAGAGGATAGGTCAGAGCACAGAACACAAAGAATTATATGTGCATGAATCAACATTAGACACCAAAGAGACTATGTGTACCTCCAGATAACCAATAGGTCCATTGAAAGGGTAGTCCCCAAGTCTTCTCTCCTCATCAAGAAACTTTCCGGCCTTCCCATTCACAGGAGGGGAAAACAAACCATAGTTGAAGCTTTCCTTTAGTTCCTGAAACACAACGAAGAAAATAGTATGTTACTAAAACAGCAGCAAACGACAGGTGCATTCCACGAAACCGGTTCCCCAACAATACAACATAAACATAATTTGCTAACATCTAAATTACATGCGCTCGGAAAAATGTACAATGCTGTGAAGACGGAGTTCACCTTCTGATTATCGTGTGGTACCGCGTTTCCAAATGAAACGAGATGGCTCATACCAGAACAGGTCCAACAAGTGGTCGTTACTCGAGCTGAGCTTTCGGTTTGTTTTTATTTACTTTCAAAATCTTACTTCCCGATTTCTCATACTCGTCCAGTTCCATCTCTGCGAATAGGAACGGGATGGCTGCAAATAACGTTCCGCAGGCATGCGCGGCAAAGATTGGAGGATTTGAACCGAACGGCTGAGTGGCAACAGGGGAGAGAGGGGCTGTGTAGAGTGTAGCGTTCCGTGCGACGAAAGCGTGCTAATTGTGAGCGAAAGGTGCGGAGTGCAAACAGGCGCGATCAAAAGGGATGGGGAAAATGCCAAAGTTATTTCCCCGTGTAACACAGCGTAGTCTAAGACAACATAACAAAAACTATGCATCTGTCGACATCCTACTGTCCGCCAGGCAAAAACAGCGACGTACGTCATTAACCTCATTTTAAAAAAAGTCATTTAAAAAAATTAAATTTAGTAAAGCCCTTCTGCATGGTGACTGGACTTCATCGACTAGAAAAGAAAAGTAGTCGAATAAGTCAGATGAAGCGGCGAGAGCGTGTGCTAAGGTGCAGATGCAAGTGCGTGTTGCACTGTCGACCTACCCTGAACCACGTGGCCACCTTTGGTGCGTGAGATGCGGCGACGCAACGGCGAACACAGAAAGGATTAGTCATAATGTTTCAACAAGCAGCAGCCAGCGGCCGCTCCCACCCCGCACCGCCCCCGAGGGTGGCGAGCGGCAACCAACGAGAAACAATGACAATTCAAAATCCAATTTTGATTTTAAAAAATTCCCTTAAAAGGAAAAATGAGGCAAAAAAAAAGAAAAGAAAGGCACGTGAAGATTTTTTATGTTTTGTTTTATAACGTTTTGCGTAATTCTCGGTTGGTTTCGATTTGGGAAAGCGACTTAAGCGTTTTCGCGTGGGCTCCCTACTGTTGGACGAGAGAGTTCCGGCTGCAAGCACACGGTTTACAAGTGCGATTAACTCCGCCTGCTGCAGGCAGGTGGAGCAAAGCTGCGCTGCTGGTTTTATTTGTTTTAAAATGAAAGACACCATCCACAGTACTTTGTCTGGCATAGCGACTGGCAGTAGGCGACGCGAAAGTGAAGGCACAGGGCGCGAACACGATTACATACATACACACACACACACACACACACACACACTCTCTCTCTCTCTCTCTCTTTCTCTCTCTCGGGTTGGGGGCGGAGAAAACGCGCCCTGCCAGAGACGGTACTTGAACCCGCGACCATCCGGTGTCCGGCGATGCTCCCGACGGCCGTCTGGTTCGACCCCCCCAAAATTTGAGAACCGTCATAAGTGCAAATACCGTCCGCGACTAAGGCAATGGTTGGTGGACCATTGACTACAAAACACAAAAGCACACAGCACACCTCTAAACACAAACGGTGGCAGGAGGTGAAGACTGGTAAAACAGGTAAGGTGTACATTACGTGGTATGTTCCTATGTTCCTCCCTCCAGTAGCAACAGTGGGTCTACAAGTGCTGTGGGCGTGACTTCGTGACGTACATACACCGAGAGAATATTTCACTGACAAAAGTCATTAAGAATTGGAAGATGGAACGCACCCAAGTGCAATTCATTAACAGAGGCTAAACTCTTAAAATTGGGTAGCAAATTCATTGGCACATTGCCGTTAAAATTTCCGATGCTCCCATTCACAATTTTGCAAGCAGTCACGAAACGTTTGAGTGGCCACTAAAATTTTCTCTCAGTGTGTACCAACACCCTGAATGACAAAACACACATACTGGACAGCAAACAAGTTCAAGATAGTAGAATGAAAAAAAAACTCGCAGTGACAGAACACGCGCACCGAGGCTGAGACTGAGCCCGCGACCTGCCCCTTGTCGTTAAGCTGTCAGAACTACACAAGCAATGCGATCTTCTATCGTGGCCCGCGCTGCTATTGCAGCCACCTGCTCCCGCACAGAGGCTTCATTTGCGTTTCCGCAAATGTGAACGACATGTGGACGAGCAGCGAAGCGGTACACATATTCACCTTGGGCAGGGCGGCGAGGCACTGCTGCTTCACGTCCCAGACGAGCTGGTCGCGGGGGAACTGCAGGCACTTCTGCACGTTCAGCTCGGGCACGTGCACCTGGATGAGGAGGTAGCCCTCCTCGGGCGCCGTCTGGTTGGGGTTGATCGGCATCCCCGGCGGCGGCATGCCCACGCAGTCCGTGGGCCCGTGGGGGCCGCGGGGGCCGGGGGGGCCGCGGGGCCCGCCCCCGACGCGCGGTCCGCCGTCAGTCATGGAGCAGCCTGGCTGCGCCTCACCGGGGCTTACATCTGCAACAGGGAGAGGGGGCACGTGAGCTGTGGGTGTGGGGGCGCCGACAACGCGCGAGAGCGAGCCCATGCTGTAAGGGCCGACTCTGACATCATATCTGCGAGGTGAAAATACGCGCTGCTGCCCAGCCCCCCAGGACTGGCAAGGCCGTGGACCAGGTCCGGAGGGCACACGCACGCGGGCCGCGCCACGGCGCGCCACGGCGCCGGCGGCCCGCGTATGACTGCGCATACACTCAAGCCGATACAGCGTAACCATGGCGACGGCATCGATCCCCGGCCTCCGGGTCCGGGTCCGGCGTCAGCCTCCGCCTTGCTGCCGGGGCGCGCGGCTCCCCTCCCGGCTCCCCTCCGTGCCGCCCGCGCCGACAACAACTACCGCACCGTCCTGCCCCGGCGGCACGACGGCGGCGTGCGGCGCCCTCCTGAGCGGCCGGGGTGGCCACCGCGGCGTCGCGGACCGCGCGCACCGGCGGCCGTCGGGGAGCCCCGCGAGCCGGCGAGAGGCTGAACACCGGCCTCAGGGCTAAAGAGCGAGCGCACGAGAGAGAACGGAGGCAGGCTGACATGAGTAGAGAGGGGCGGCGCGGCGCGCGGCCTGCTGTGGGGGATGAGAGGGAGGAGGCCGGGCAGGGCGCGCGTGCTGAGCGGTGCTGAGCGGTGCTGAGGCGGCGCGTCATCGGAAGTGCTCATACGTGTGTGCAAATTGCCACCCACCCACGGTCCTCGCCGCCCCACACGGCCGTCAGTCCGCCCGTCAGCCGTGCGTGACGCGTGCCGTGTGTGTGTGTGTGTGTGTGTGTGAGAGAGAGAGAGAGAGAGAGAGAGAGAGAGAGAGAGAGAGTACCTCGGGGACGGGCCGTCGCGTCGACGCCCCGTCGGAGGGGACGCGCACTCACCCCGCCGCGCACAGGCCGGGCGGGAGGGCGGCGGGGGACCGAAGGGCGCGCGTTCGAGGGTTGTCCGTCTTGGCCGCGGGGTGGCTGGGGTAGGAGGGGAGGGGAGGGGGCGGTAGGGGTAGGTGTAATTGAAATGTTTGGCGGCGACGTGTTCGGCCCCGGCGCGCGCGGCTCCCGGCGGGCCGGGGGAGCGCTGCACCGCCCCGGCCCGTCAGTGCTCCAGACGTGCTCATTTAATTGGCACTGTCCCGTGTCAGCGCGGGGAGGATTCATTACTGTGATTTAGGTCGTCGAGTTGGAGCCGCGCGCGCACCCAACATCTAGCACCTTAGCACTGCGTTCGCTGCACCGTCCGTAGGAAGCGCCCCTGCCTCCCCGCGCCGTGTTCCCTCCCAGCCCGGCACGCCCATAGCAGCACCCCGTGCACGCGGCACGCGGCACGCGGCACGCGGCACGCCGGGGCCCGGATCAGACGCGGCGCACTTCCGCGTCGCTGCACTGCCGCCCTCGCCATTGCAGACATATTCTCTTCTGCGGCGCCGCACGACACTCTCCCCTCCTACCCTCTGTTTCTTTACAATCAACTCCGCACACAGCAGCCCTCCTCCTCCGCCCGGCTCCTCTCGGCTCTGCCCCCGGCGGGGCCCCCGCCCCGCCGGGGCCGAGGCCTCCCCTCCTGGAGAGCGCCGAGGTCGGGGCGGCCGCCGGGCGCCGGGGGTGGACCAGGGCAGACACGACGAGGCCGGTGTTCGAGTTTTATCTGTCGAGGGAGGACCCTTCCTCTTCTGACAGGCCCCGTCAGGGGCTGGCATCACCGAGTTCGTCCGCCTTGGCCGGCTGCTGTTAGAATGCACTTATCGCCCCGCGGAGGGTGCAGTTAACGTTATGTGGCGTGGCGAGGCGTGGCGAGGCGTCGCTGGAACTGCGAGGAGTGGTGCGGTGCGGTGTGAAGTGGCCTGCTGCGGCTACGCGAATCCGCCCCGCCCCCTCACACAAGTGCGTTGGGGGGTCGGTTCGGCTGCAGAAGCGTCCAGCCCAGCGTCCAGCTCATGATGCACAAAGCTCTGCCGAAAGTTAAGATTTAGAGTAAGTGCACATGTGATGTGGGATAGTTCCCCCTCGTTTTCAATTTTGAAAAGCAGCGAATTAAACCGTTCCAAATACGGGCCTGTCACGCAGCGGCCACTCGGTGGCTAGTTTTTCTTTTAATGGGGAAGAATTGGAAAATGCCAATGCGAATTCGAAACTGTGGTGACAACATCAAGGAGGAGGGAGGGGGGGGGGGCGAGGACGCAACGAGGACGGCGCTGACCCGGAGTGGGAGAGGTGCAGCCACTGCATGTTAAATCACCGCAAGGCCTTTATTTCCCCTTCGAGGCCCTCCGGCCCCCGACCCGCCGGCGCTGGCACCGACCGGCGGCGCGGGTGGGGCCAGTGGGGCCGGGGGGACCCCTCTGTCTGTCTGTCTGCACCTCGTCGATATAAATTTCAGCGTTGGCGCCGTCGCCACCGAGCAGCACCAGCGGCACTTGCACGGCCCTGCCTCCCAGACCGTAGCGCCGCCCGGCTCCCCGGGCCTGGCGCCGCCCCTGCCGCCGCCACCCGGCCCCGATGAAAGAAAGTGCAGTTTTACGAACGACTCCGACGGGAGCCAGCCGTGGCCGGGGCGGTCGGGGCGGCCATGGCCGTTGCGTGAGGCGGGTGCAGACAGGGAGGCTGCACGCGCACGGCGGCGGCGGCGGCAGCGCCCGTGGTGATTTCCCCCGAGGAGGGGGAGGGGAGGGGACGGCCGCCGCCCCGACAGAGAGGCTGAGGGGCTCCTTGATAAATCCTCGGCCGCAGACACACGATAAAGTTCCCCTTTCCCCTTAATCTCCCCGCTTGTTACTTTTCTCCCTCACGAGGACGACGCGTCCCGCCGCTCCCCGCTGCTCTCCGCCCCGCGGGGCATCGACTTGTCCTCGGCCCGCTCTCGGGTCGGGGGTCGGGGTCCTCGCCGTCAGGGAGCCGCGGGCCGCCGTGCCGCGCAGGGGGTGCGTGCGACAAGCCCACGGCGCCCGCAGGGTAGGCAGCCACGGCCTCTGCAACGCACGCGTGTCGTGCGGGCCGGCCTATCCCGGCGCTCGCAGGCGTCAGCCGCTGCGCTCGCTAGGGAACGCGGCGACGTCTCTTGGGCCTTCAGTGCCTTAAGATGCGTGTTCGCAGAGCTGACCCGGCGGGGGTGTTCCTCGAGCGGCGGCGGTCGGCGGCGGCCTCGCCTCTCGGACCGGAGCCCCGCACGCAGGCGCGGCCCTGTGGGGGAAGCAAGGGCAATCGCGTCCATGCGTCGTCAACGTCCAGCCCGACAGGGGCCAGGCTCCGGCCCGCCCAGCCGCGGCCCTGCGGGGTGGAGGCGAGGGCCGGACACGCAATACGCTAATTACACCGAAATCACGCCGAGCGCGGCAAACACAATGCCAAGCCCCCCTCGGCGGCCCCGCGGGGCGAGTTGCCACTGGCAGTGCACCCGTGAGCCGCCGGGTGCCGCTGGATGCTGCCGGCCCCCGCCCCCACCACGCTGCAGTCTGTGGCTGCGGTCCGGGGCCCGGAGCCGGCTGGGTGCAGCTGGGCGACGGCGGTGCAGGGTATCGAACCCGGGGAAGAGGTCTTCGCCTCGTCTCTCGTCGCGCCCCGCCTCCGGCTGGCGCTACGCGCGTGGGCGGCGAGCTGTCGGGAGCGGGCGGCAGCCGTCGGCAGGAGCGCGCGTGGTTAGAATGCGGAGCCGCTGCCTTCGGTCCTCCTCCGACCGAAGCGAAGAGATTCGCCCATCCCTCACGTTAGTCAGCGGCACGGCGCGGACACAGAGCACACAGTGCCCCCCGCTGCAGGGAGTGGGAGAGAGACGATCTGGCTCATGTCCGGAGTCGGACGGACACGACTGCGGAGAGAGGGAGAGAGAGAAAGGAAGGCGCATAGGCGCGGTTATTGCGAGCAGTGCGAAGGAGACGGACAGTGGGCGTGGCAGCGCGTGCGAGGGAGAAGGCACGACAAGACCGTGGGCGTGGCCTGGCGTGGCGCAAGGGCCGGGGCCAGGCCAAGAGCCGGCCGCGAGTACACCGTTCGGTCTCAGGCTCCGCCGCTGGGCCCCCTCCGGGGCCCCCTCTGGGGCAGCATCGATCACCCGATCCCCCTCCCTCCCCCTCCTCCCTGGAGCCCCCTCCTGCAGCCCTGCGGCCCCCGCTGCCCCCGCGCCCCCTCCAGTGGCGCTCCGGAGAGGAATGACCTCCAGTCCCAGTCCCAGCATCCCTATACCGGCAAGCGGCCAGAGCCGGGGGAGGGGAGGGGAGGGAAGGGGAGGGAGGAATGGCCGGCGGGGCGAGTGCTGTTTTCCTTTCCTAATCTGAAAATATGTTCCTTTTCGCAGTGAGAGGGGGGGGGGGGGGCGACACGCTCCCGTGATCCCTCCGCCCTCCCCCCGTACCTTCCACCGCAGCAGGCGGGCGGCACTGTAGCTGAGACCCCCAGAAACTTCCGCAGAGTCCCGGGGCCGCGGGGCGGGGGTCGACCTGAGGTGCTAACGCCGCTGGCGTCGCCGACGCTGGCGGCAATGCGCCGCTAACTCGCGACATTCTTCTCCGCGCCCGGGCCACTTCTCGAGCCGGCCGCACAAACGGCCCCGCTCGGCGGCGCGGGTCGCTGCCGTCCGGGAGGTCTTGGGGCTCCGGGGTCGCGGCCCCGGCGCGGCTGCCAACCTCTCAAAACGATTTGACAAGCCTCGCGAACGGGAGCGCGCGCCGAGGCGGAGCCGGGAGGAGCCGGAGTGATACATGACAGCCGGCCGCCGGTGGTACTTCGTGTCCACGGAGGGGAGCAGACAGAGGCCCGCGGCCGGGAGTGGCAGTGGGGTACGCAGCATAGTAACGAGGGCAACTCCCTGACGCGTCCAGCCGGGCGGCACGGTTTGGGAAGGTTCCGCCCTTTGGAGGCTCCACGCTGGCCGCGCACCTCGCGTTACGGACCCCGGCCCGGCACCTCCCAGGCCTCCCACGTGCCGCCCACACGGGGCGCACACAGAGCCGGCAGCGGGCAGAGGCCGCCGAGGCTGCGACGACGAGAGGCGCCGCCCGGACCGCCGCAGCCGCACCGCGGCCGCGCTCTCGTTGGCGCCGCGCGGCGCGTCGCAGCTCCGCGACGAGCCGCTTCCCCGCGGATCGTTCGGAAACTTAGGTCGCGACTTCCATTATCGCCCCGCATCCCCTCCCCCCTCCCCCACAGCACGCAGACGTTCACCACGGTGGCAGGAGGCAGTGTGGTGTCGGAGGCTCGAGTTAAGTCGGGGCCGACCGTACCCGGAGCGGGGGCGGCTTGCCGGGACAGGATTCCACACACATACAAACTTGGATCGACCCCCGTGGAGGCGGGCCAGCCCGGCGGACAGCCGAGTTCAGCGGGATTGCCTACCCTGCCGGCGGCCTGGCCCCCGATTTAGCTGCAGTGCTGCAATTTTCGCTATGGAGCTACGCGGGTTCGGCGAGTACGCCCTGGCTGAATGGTCCGGGTTGAGCTCCGTCGCTGAGAACCTACTTCTGCTCAGCGTTCCCGGTCTCAATTTCCGCGTTTAAAGTCATCTCCATACATTAAAATAGTATCCAGGGAACCACGCGTCCGTAGGCTCGATTTGAATGTACAAGTAGCAGCCACTCGCCGGTACCATCCTATCCTATCCTGCAAGGCGGCCGCCCTCCTGCCTGCCTCCTGCCCTTGCCCGCCTTACCTTTACCTTGGGCAAACAAACGAGTCATATTTTCCACGGTGCGCTGCATGTGTTCAATGCGCCGTGTTCCAGCGTCGGCAGCCGCAGCCTTGTACGGCGCGGCAGGACACGGCAGGGCTCGGCAGGACACGGCAGGACACGGCAGGACACGACAGGATACGGCAGGGCACGGCAGGGCACGAAGCCCGCCTGCCGCTGCCTTGGCGTCTCATCGAAATTATTCACGACGACGACGACAACAACAACATGAGCCGCGCGAAAGGTCAGGAGCGCTGCAGCGCACACAGCAGGTACCGGAGCGCGGCGCACCGGCCCCGGCGGGGACACCGGCGCGCCCGCCCCTCATCGGACGTGCCAATAACGAGGGGAGAGGGTGGGGGGGGGGGGGGGGGGGGGGAGGACGGTGCACCTGCCGCCGTCACCGTCGACGGTGTCGCGTCGCCGCCAGCAGACGATGACCTGGTGCAGTGACCGAAGACGTCCGCGGCTTCCCCCGCCGTACTGAATCAAGACGGGGCCGGGGTCGGGGGCCGCGGGGGCGCACGTCTGCGGGGTCGCCGTTTCGTAATCCCATTAGCGGGGCCGGCACCGGCAGCGGGCTGACCTGCTGACCGCAGCGGTGCAGTGAGGGCCCCGCCGCCCAACCCCCGCCGCAGGCCGCGGCCCGCGGCAGGCCACGGAGGCACCGCGGAGGACCTCAAGGTGCCCGCACCCCGCACGCACTCGGCCCGGTTTTCGCTACATAGCGCCGCTCTATAAGTCCCTCCGGGGCTATCGGAGGGAGCGGGGTCGCCTTGGAGCTGCCACCGGCCGCGCCTCCCTCACTGTCACGGCCCTGACCGCCCGGGCAGCCTCCACAGCCCCGCGCCGCCGAGTCCCGTCGGTGACAGCCCCCCCCCCCTCCCCGCGGGCACATTCCAGACGGTATGTGCAAGTCGGGTACAGCCTGGGCACGGGCCTGGCCGGCTAGGCAACGTCGTAAAGAGGCGGGAGAGAGGGGAGGGCGGAGGAGCAGACCGTCTCCTCCTGGAGGCTGTGCCTTGTGTGTGTGTCTGTGTGTGTCTGTGTGTGCGGAGGGATCGCGCTGGTTCAATGACCGCCATACGGACGGAGGCGGCCCGTCCACTAAAGACTACACACGCACGCACACGTGCACACACGCGCGCACGCACACGCGCACACGCGGGAGCACACACCTTCCCGCATCTAGGCCCTTGGCCAGCTTTGGCGGGGGCGACCGACCGCTCCGCTGGACCTCCTCCCCCCGAATACCGGTTCGGCCGGCCGGCCTCGGCCGTCACACGGTAATCCCGCGGGCCGGCCGGGACCGCTGCCCCTGCTGCTCCAGCTTCCTTATTCATGGCGGGGGCGGCGCGGCACGATGCGGACGCAGTATGTTTAGTTTAATCAACGGCGGCCCCCGCGGGAGCCGGCCGGATCCCGAAAAGCCGTCTTCAGACGCACCCATAACGTCTTATCGTGCCTCTTCGTTCTTCCCTTCCATATATTTTTTTCTTGTGCTTTCTTTTTGCTTTACAGGCCGTTGATTGCCAGGCACGCGACACGCCTCCAGCGCCGGAGACGGCTGGAAGAAGTGCTGGAGGCCCTCGGGCGCGAGGAGACAATGACTTGCAGATCCTGCTCCGCACGGCGCCCTTGCCGCCGCCACTGCCGCCGCCGCTCGGGTTCGAATGCCGTGCAGAGATGAGCCGTGCGGTTGTAGCTGTGGCCCGCAGCGCACCGCACCCCCGCACCGCAGTGGCCTCACACCCAGGACCGACCCGGCCGCGGACATGTCCGGGCGGCGGCGGCGGCAGTAATCAGATCCCAGGCAGGATGGAGCGCTGCGGGGCGGGTCACTGCGGGCACCGCTGGCACCGCTGGCGACGACCACAGACCACCGCTAACCGTTTCCTTATCGAAATAGGCTGTGCCGCGCGCCGGGCCGGCCAGTGCTGGGGGCCCGGTCCTCACGGCCCCGCGGCCCCGCGGCCCCCCATAGCCTGCGGCCCAAGCCCCCACTACACAGGCGAGGAACAAGGGTCAAAAGAGTGGCAAGCAATCTGGTGTTTGAACCCGCTCGCCGCACTCCCAACCCGTGCCGACGAAGAGACCGTTCTCCTAAGCGATACAGTTTGCCCACAATTTTCTGCTTTATTTGTTTTTGCTTATTTTATTTTTTCCGGCTCCGCAGACCACTTTCTCCGGGGAAGCAGCGAGCATAGAGAGGCGCGAGGCGTCCCAAGCGGCCTTGCCCCCTGAACAAGGTTAGTGGGCGTCGCGGCTTTAACAAGTTCACACGACACGAATAGCACGGCGCGGCGCGGGGCGGGGTGGACACAACAAAAGAGGAGGCTGCCTCTGGCCGCCTCTGGTGCGGGCGGGTGTGCGAGCGGAAGCGGCCCCGAGCGGAGCCCAGCGGAGCCCAGGCGGCCTGTTTAGGTTAGTCTGCTAATTAAAAGTTTTGATACGGCGAGGGAAGAGGCGGAGGGGTTGGGGGCGAGGAAGTTAAACCCGACAGAGTAGGCTGGAAGGCCGCGCCGCGCACCTTCACACGGCCTGCCGTCCGGGTGAGGACGCGGCCGTGCCACTCTCTGCGCCCGCCCCGCGGCGCCCCCCTCAGCCCGGCCGACACGCGGGCTGAATCCCAGACCCGGCCGCGGGCACGCGTCACACATGCGGCAGTGGTGACCCCGGTGACCCCGCGAGCCGCGCCCCTCCCGCATGCGTCCTCTCCTCACATGTTGGGCCCCAAATTCCGCGTGGCACAAGAATATTATTTTTTAGAAAAATATAAAAAAAAACAAGCGCAATGTTCGGAAAAAGGTGTATAAATGGCATGATCAAGAGGGTAGAAGAAGTGCGATGCGCTCCCGCCTGGAAGAGTGACCCCGGACAGAGGCGGCGGGGGTGACGGGGGCGGCGGGGGCGGCGGGGGCGGCGCTGGGGTGGAAGGGTAGACGAAGTAGACAAAGCAGACGCCCCCTTCTGTCCTCCCGCGGCCACACAGGAATAAAACAGAAACTCAGCCGGGCGAGGGGTCGATTAAATGCGACAGTAAGCAGCAAGGGAGCGCCACGCGGGAGAGAAATATACACCCAAACATTGTTTAAAAAAGAGAAGACAGGGCGATGAAAAGGATTTGTGCTCGCGCTAAGCAAGCAGGCTCAGATGCCGGGGCCAGGAGGCGGATAGGCCGCGCGCCGCACGGCGTGGAGCGAGTGGAACACAATGGGGCCGGGGGGCGGCCCGGCGGCCCGGCCGGCACCCTTGGAAGGACGGCCTGAACCCGTACAAGGCCCTCCTTGGCGTGGTCAGCACAGGCAGCGCGGCGCGGCGCGGGGGCGGAGGCGAGGAGCGTCGGCAGCCCGCACGATACAAGAGGGGCGGGCCGAGAGGCTTGGGGGCGCGGAGAGCGGGTGTGGCGGGCCGCGTTCGGGAGGGGTGCGGGAGGGACCGGAGAAGCCCTCCCTCCGCACGCCACGACGCCGCCTGCCGCTGCTGCCTGGCAGGACGCGGCAGGACCCGGCTTATGTCGCGCCTACTTGAGCACGTCCCCCGGACGGAGCCCCATGTGGCCCCCTGCGGGGCTCTGCGGGGGTCCTGCCCGTGGGGGTGGGGGGAGGGGGTGACGGTCTGCAGGGGCGGTCTGGTCCCCGCGGTCCCGCGGTAGCCAGAAGCCGAGGCGACAGAGGCGACAGCGGCGCAGCGGCAGCGTGACGGACGAGACCGCCATTCACACAGACAACCGCCACACTTTTCCGGGGCGTTCTCTCGCTCTCCCGCACCCCGGCCACCCCGGGGCCCGGCGGCAGATCCACCCTCTTTATATTCCCTTCCTCCGAGCCACCCGTTTTTCCGCTCACAGTGAATAAAGAGCCAGCACAGTAAAAAAGGATACGGACAGACGCCGCCCGCTCCGTGACGCGCCAGGGTCCTCTGGGGGCCTCTGGCGTTCGCTGGGGGGGGGGGGGGGAATTGACATGACGGGGGCGGCGGCAGCGGCGGCAGCGGCAGCAGCGGCAGAGGCAGCGGCGGTGGCGGCAGCTGCACGGGACCCCGGGTCGGGCTCCGGGTGGTGCTGCGTAGTCTTACCGTAGTCAGGCGACGGCTCCTCGGCTGGCGGTCCGTGGTGGCCGGAGGCACCGTAGGGGCCGCGTCCGGGGGGACCTGCAACACACGGCGCGCAGGTCAGTGACACATCCGTCCGGCGCTGCACCCGCGCAGCTCCCTGCACGGCCGCCGCCGCGGAGAATGGTAGCGTTCGAGTCGCGGGTGTGGTGGGTGCGGCAGGTGGGGTGGGCGCGGGGGAGGCGGCAGCCCGGCCCGGGAGATGAAGCGACAGAAACAGGCGACTGGCTGGCAGGCGGCCAGCGCACCCCCCTCTGTCTTGCGGGCGCGGGGTCGTCGCGCCGGCGCCACGCACGCACACACACATAACCCGCACATAACCCGGGCCCCGCCCATGACGTACACACGCGGTAAGATCTATTAAACCCGCTCCACACACATTTCATATCGTTTTTTCTTCCGTCTGGCAAAAAAACACCCCCGTCGGGCCTAAACAAGAACCCGCAGCGATCCGCGAGGATGGGAAGGGAGGGAGTTGGGGGTGGGAGGGGGTTAACGACGTCAAAGAATAATGCAGGGAGGCCGGGACGGGAGCCACTCCGAGTCGTAACGGCCTCAAATCACTGGCCTGGGCTGCTGGGCAGTGGCGGTCAGTGGTCAGTGCGGCGCGGGGTGTGTTGGCCAGTGCAGTGCCGGGCCGCCGCTGCCGCCGCTGCTACTCAACGAGCCAGCTCGCGGGGGACGCATCGTTTTTGCGACGCTTCAATTGCCTGTGCACGTTTTTCTGTTGTTGTTGTTGCCCCTCCGCCGCCCCGTCCGCGGCGTCGTAGCAGCCCCTCCCTTGAGTGCTTCAGTGCAGGCGGCTCGGCGGCGCGGCGGCCACCAGTCGGCCGTCGGCTCAGACCTACGAGGCCCCACTGCCGCGCGCGGGAGCCGCGGGAAGACAACCAAGCAGAGTGGAGATTACCGCTTCGACTTTTGTGTTTTTGCCACGCCCCCGCCCCGGGAGTCGAACCCGCGGCGAGGCTGTTCGCAGGCGCCGCGCGGCGGCACTGTTTACCAATTTCTTGTTCCCCGCCCAGTGTCCAGTAGCTGTGCTGGTCCGGCACGGCCCGGCCCCGTGGTCACGACCCGATGAAGAGCAAAGCGTTCGCTGCTCCAGCCGCTCCAGCCCCTCCCCGCTCGCACGGCGCACGGGAGGAACGCGGGCGAGATTCGTGAGATCTGCGAGCCCGCCGTGTGCCGTGCCGTGCCGTGCCGTGCCGTGCCGTGCCGCGGGCCCTCCGTCCGGGGTGTTCCACGGCGGGCATCTCCTTCCTCTCCTCGACTCAATGCCCAGCCGATTTGATGAAGCACACCACCCGCCGCCGCCGCCGCGCGTCAAAGGACGCCGACAAAAACCCGACTAAATTCCGTGCGCGAGGCTCCGCGGTGCTACGGCCGAGGCTCCGGCCGTGCTGCCCGCTAACGCACCGAGTGAGGCATGATCACCGCCCAGTTCCAGGCGATAAGGGGCTGTTTCGAAAACTTGACCTCACATGTAAGGTTTTGAGATTATAGCGAACCTCAGCTCCCAGGATTCCGAAAAATGGGTTCACAGAGACGTCTAATGTATATATGCGAATATGCGTAGGATGTGAGTTGAGGTGGTCAACGACACACTGAGCTTGCCAAAACCAGAGAAGGTCATTTTGCCCCCATTTTTTGAATCCAGGGCCCAAGCTACAAGGCTGACTATGGACTCGAATCTTACACGTCGTATCAAAGTTTTTAAAACAGCCTCTTCGAGCCCCTTATCCCCCAAAATCGGTCGATGATCATGGTCCTTTCGTTGTCAGTGTACCCGCCGGTACTCGCCGGTACCCGTCGGTACCCGGCAGGCGCGTTATCGCAGCGAGAGCCAGCGCCCCCCGCTGATCTCCCTCTACGACGGCCGGCTCTCGTTTCGCGGGCCTCTCCTCAGACAGATAAGCCGCGCGGCCGCCGCCGCCGCCGCCGCGAGGAGAGAGAGAGAGAGACGGGGAATAAATACCGCCGCCGTAATCTCTGCTATTGATCCACCGCACTGAAAATACTCGCCGACAGTAAGAAAACGTGTGTCCGTTCCGTCTCCCCTTCAGCGGCGCTCGCTTTGGGGGATAGTAGAGCAATGGGGACAGGCAGACGGATAGACGGCGGGGGAGGCAGGGCCTCGCGTGACGTGGTGGCGTGTGGCCCTGGCTGGAGTTAAAAGTGACCCTGACCGCCAACGATATACCCCATCGATGTATCGATCCCTGAGCGGGGGGGAGGGAGGGAGGGGGGCCGTGCGACGCCGCCGCAGGGCCGCACGCGACAACACACACACACACCTGCACAGAGCCGGCCGGCGGCCCTCGCGGCTCCGCGCTGTCTCCAGAGCCAAGCACAAAGCGACCCGACGGGTCTGTTTCGCCCGTGAGCTGCTCAAGCGCGACTTAATCTGGGGGAAGGAATGCAGAGCAGTTTGAGAAGGACATGGTCCTATGGCGTTTGCCGTTTCTGTTGACCAGTCCCACCAAACACACGGCACTCGTCGCATCGATAATTACGCACTCTCCCCCCAAAATAAATTTGGTTTGACAAAAAAATTCATTGAATCAACTGTAACTTTTGGTGTTGTTTCAGGAAGTCACTAAATGGCAGTAGAATGAAATAAATTGGTTGTTTTGATTCAAATACTATTTTTTTATTTTAATTTAGTCGCGTTAACCATTTAACCAAGATTTAGCGACCTTTGAAACGACATTATGTTTCGAGGGGCATACCGAAAGCGACAGCCTTCATGGTACAGTAGTAATCTGTGCCGGTCTTGGGTAACCGAAATCTTCTGTCTCCGTCCGTTCATATAAACAAAGCGAGTGCGAGGGAGACAGACGAACGCCCATGGCCATAGCCGTGCCGTCCCAAGTCCGACCGATGCAGTGCACTAATGCAGGGCGTGCAAATTGTGAAGCGGGTGGAAGTGGCACTTCTCGGACTTCTCGCGAACGGCGTTTGAAACGTGCGACATCCGCCCTCCCTCCCTTCCTGCCCGGCCGTGTGCCGAGCGGTGCCACACATGAGAGCAGAGCAGAGCACGGGACGAGTGCAGCGCACATGAGAGCAGCACATGAGCCACGACATACATGGCAGTACACGGCGGGGCAGAGCAGAGCACGCCTCACGACACAAGTGCCTCGTGCCGCGGCCCCGCCCGCGGCCCCGCCCCATACCGGGCGGTGGCGTCCGCACGGTGTCCGGCGGCAGTAGTGCTCCACCGTGACGCTCACTTCGAATCGGAAATTGCTCTCCTCTTGGCGCTGGACACCGCGGCAGCCCGCCCGCCGGCCGCTGTGTCGGTCAGTGCCCCGGCCACGGCCACGGACCCGGCCGCACCGCACCGCACCGCGCCGCCAGTCTCGCAATATTGTCTTGGCCGCGAATCTCATTTCTTGTTGCAGGGCGCGTCGCGGCACCGCTGCCGCCGCCCCGCGCCACGGCGCATAGCAGTGGGAGCGCCGCCGCAGCGCCGCCGGGCCGACTGAGTCGGACTGGCCGCGGACACGCAACATTGTATGCCCGAGGAAGCCTCGCAGCCAGAGCCACGCGGTGCTGCACTGTATAGAACGTCCCCGTCCACTTACAGGGGAGATCCGCGGGCGGCACGGGCATCAGCGGCAGAGCGGGCACAGAGCCGTGCCGGGCCGCGCCCGCTGCTCTCCAAGGCGTCCTACCATCTCCCCGCATCCCGTCCCGCCTCCTCGCAGTCATCCGGACCCGGCCTATGTCCGCGAGCCCCCGGACCGAGCCGCCCGCCCGATGCACTCCCTACACGCTCCGCGTGCCGCGTGTGTACTTTGCATGAATGAAAGAAACGCCCATGTGGCCGGGCTGGGCGGGGCGGGGCCCGGGCAGCCGCGTTGCGTGAGCAGCCCGGCCAGTCGATGCTGATGATGATATGAAGGCGATCGGAAAGCATTTCCCACGGCAAGCCGCGCGAGACGCGGCGGCGGCGCCCACGCGCAGGCAGCGCAGGCAGGGCAGGGCAGCACCGCGCCGCGGCCCGCACCGCTCCGGGTGCCGGTGGTGCCAGCGGTGCGGGGCCCCGACCCGATCCGGCACGGCGGCGGCGCAATACTACACGACGTGCATTCTGAGAGTGAAGCCGGCCCGTCCGCCAGGCGCATGTTTCACAATAATTACCTTCCCTCATTGCGCCTGGCAGCTCCGCGCGGCGTGCGCCAGAACAATGCATGACCCCGGCGGGGCTCGGAAACACCTCCTCCTCCACCTCCTGCTGCTCCTGCTCTCCGCGGCAGCAGACCGGAGCGGCGCCGTACGATGCGACACCGGCTGGGATCGCGCGGGTACTCTGCTGTAACAGTGGGGCGTCGGGCGCGGACTGCGGGCCGAGTCGCTGGCCGCGGGCCGCCGCTGTAACCTGTTGCCCGGGTGCCCTGCCCTGTGCTGCCCCCGCCGCGAACCGAGACGTGATCGATCACTTTCCGTCGCGATGCTGTCGCCACGGACGCGGCCCGCCGGCCGGCAGCCCCGGCTACAGCTACAAGACGTCCGGCCCGGGGGCGCGGCCCGCCGGCCCGCACCGCGCAGAGCTGCGCCTCTCCCGGCCGCCGCTCCTCTCACACCGCCGCCCTGCGGGTCACGCACCGGCGGGACGGCAAGCCACCCCATCCGGCCCGCGGGCACCCGGGGCCTCGGCGTCCGCACGGCCCCGCGTGAAACAAGAGCACGGAGGGCGGGGCGGTGTCGGTCGGCGCGGTGCGGTGCGGTCCACCGCCAGAGCAGGTCAGGCCCGGCCACGGGGCCGCCGGCTCCCCGCCCCCGCGGTGGCGGAGCGGGGAAGGTGGGTGCTCGTAAAGAGCGTAATGTGTTGACGCCGAGGGGGCGATCCCGGCGGTGCCGTTCCGGACACCGTCCCGGACACCGTCCCGGACGCCGCCGCCGTGCCGCAGTACTTGTAAACACGGCAAACACCCTGCAGTTACCATTCCGCCGCCGCCGCAGCCGCAGCGCCTTGGCGGCGCTCTGCCCCAGTTTTCCGGCAAAATTTCCGCGAGGTGAGGTGAGGCGAGGAGCGCTGGCGGTGGTCGGTGTCCCGCAGCCTCCTCTGCTGCAGCAGCATGCTGTGCGGCGAGGGCCAGAGGCTCCGCTCCGGGGCCTCCCGTCAGCGGACCCGCGGGACGGCCGGCCCAGTTCTCCACCATGCTGCTTTTGGTCGCCGCTCCAGCAGCCTCGGACCCCCGGCCATGCCGACGATGAGTGCAATCAGAAAACCATCGCCGCCCCCTCGACGCCCTCCCCCTCTGCTCCCCTTCCCGAGGAGCGGTTCACTTGGAGAATCTGTGTACTACAGCTGCAATCACAGGGTCATTTTCTAATATTTAGTTACTGTTGAGTGCGTTGGGTCTAAGTTTAGCCGTTCAAGGTCCAAAAAGTCGTCTATCCCATCATTACATGGAGATATGGAGATGGAGATATGGAGATTACATGGAGATATTGCGAAGTACACAGGACACCGTGCAGGTGTACTACAGGAGTGACTCGCCCCTTCCTGTCCTCCCCTTCCTCCCTGCATATCCTTCCTTCCTTCCTTCCTTCCTTCCCTCCCCCCCCCCCCTACCTACACCCTCTCCTCCCCCCCCCCCTACCTACACCCTCTTCTCCCTCTCCAAACCCTCTCTCCTACCGCTCTCAATCGGCGCTTTCTCGAAATATTTGCCACAAAAGGGAATCATGGCCAGGAGATAACAGTCGCGCGCTCCGCCTTGCTCTGCGGGGGGCCGCGGCCGCGACAAGTGCGAGATTGACGCGCGATTGTGCGCCCGAGAGCGAAGATAAGACGCCGGCTGAGGTGGTGGGACATGACGTGTGAGAGGGAAGGGGGGGGGGGGGGGTGAGAGCTGTCAAGATTTCACGCGTCGCCACGGATAAAAATACTACGCCGCGTGCGAAAAGAACGGTCTTGCCTCGTAGCGAGGGGCGGAGACAGCGAGGCAGACGGTGTGCGGTCGTGGGAAGGACAATGCGACGGCGCTCGGCCGCGGCATGGCACGGAAAACAGAAACAGGTGATGCTGTGACCCACTGAACAGGGCCTGGCAAGGGCCTGGCAGGGCCTGGCAGGGCTTGGCAAGGCTTGGCAGGGCCTGGCAGGGTTGGGCAGGGCCAGGCAGGGCCTGGTAGTGCTATCCCTTAGGGTCATCATCAGTCGCTTAGCCAGGCGCGTCCGCGTCCCCCCCTCCTCTGCCCTTCGAGGCCCCCTCGTCACACCTAATGGGCTGTTCAAGTAGAGAGAGAGAGAGAGAGAGAGAGAGAGAGAGAGAGAGAGAGAGAGAGAGAGAGAGAGAGACATTATGCATGCACCGGCATCTATGAGGTCGATATACGAGGTCTGCAGGAGGACCTAACAGTAAATTTCACCAATGCAAAATCCGAGGGGAAAAAGACTCCGGTAATCCGACGGACAATGAACTGCAACGTAATGCGGGTATTTCTGAACCTTAAAGAGTCGAATTAAACCACCCCGTTTCGCTCAACGCAAGTGAGCGCCCCGCCCGAGCAGCGCACAAAACCCACTAAACTAGCAAGGAGATTCCTTGGACACCTTTGAAAAGTTTCGAAAGAGTTCCGTGCCCCCTCCCTCCCACACAACACTCCCGTGGGACTCTTGTCCTCGTCGGGCCTCTGCTTTATCTCCACGGTCCGCAATAACAACACCCATGGTAGTATTCATAGCAATAATAAGTACGGAAAGGGGCCACGGGGAGGCGGTATCGGCCTAATGCCGCCGTCTGTTGGCCACATCGACAGGCGGAGCAGGACGGAGGCAGCAGTGCCAAACAAACGGCCGCATTTACAACTCATCTGTGAGGTGGGCTCGGCCGGACCCCGCCGGACTCGGGCCGCTAAGTGGTCCGCGGCAACGATGCCATCACCCGGGCCGCGCCCAGCGCCACGCCGCGCCACGCCGCGCCGCGCCGCGCACCAGTAAAGGAGGTGGAATATGAGACCGAAAATGGCAGAGGCCCCGCCTCGGCACGGCAGGAATACAGGACGGGAGTAGATAGAGGGGCTCACCGGGACTCGAACTGGGCCCGTTGCTCATGTCTGGCAACGGCCACCAGTGTTGCCAGGAGAGTGCACACAGGTGCAAAGAGTCTGCCGGCTGTGCCAGGAAAGTCCACAGCCGTGAGTTGTTGCCCTTATTCAGCCGGAGGTAGGCACAATCTTTGCACACCCAGAAACAAACGTGCCTTTGATTCTAAAGAACCTCCTCTCGCGGGGGGAAAAAGGGATGAAGTTTTCATTCAAAGTAATGAATTTCCCATTGGATTAAAAGAAAATTTAAGTACAGTGCAAACATTTTCTTGCATCGAAAACGCCTCTATTGATACAAGAGAAAAATTTCTTACCCTCAAAGTTTCTTTTCTGGGTGCACCTGTATGTTGTGTGGATTTCTGCCTACTTCTCTGTCTCGTTGTCAGAATAAAGCCGTTTATTCAAAAATAACCGTTTTTTTTCCTCCGGTTATCCATTGTAACCGTGGGTCCGGTTATTTTTACAACAGCCGCACAGCCGCGCCCTCAGCCTCAGCGCCCGGCAGGCAGGCAGCACGCGCGCAGCCGTGCGCTGCGGCCCCGCCGGCTGCCTACCCCGGCCTCGCCGGGCGCCCCTTCCTCCCCCCTCCTCTCCCTTCCTCTCCCTTCCTCCCCGCCCGCCCGCACGCCGCCCTCCGGTTTCGGGTTTCAGGCCGCTGATTAGTCCGCGCCGTGTCGTCACCCGCGGCCGACACGCCCGTCGCGTGCCCGTCGCGTGCCCGACGCGTGCCGCGACGAGAGGGGCCATTTTCCCGGCCAAGAAGAACGAAACAGCTGCAGGGACGGCGACGCGCGCGTGTTTTAAATGTCGGCCCGCTTTAAAGCAGTCGTAATAAGTGTCATAGGCGGGCCTATCAGGTGTGTTTGGGGGCAGCGGGGGCGCAGGAGGAGGGGAGGGGGGGGGGGCGGAGGAAGAGTTACGAAATGCGGGGCTCGGCGCGGCAATTGACGCCCAGACAGCCGGGCGCGGCTCTCGCAGCTCCGCGGCTCACGACGCGGCACACGCGCCCGCGTTGCCCAACAACGGCGGCGGCAGGTAGCTGTTACCATTGTGGCGATCCCTCGGCCCGCCGCCGATATGGGAGGCAGGGCCGGGCAGGGCGCGGGGCCGGCGGGGGCCGCGGGGCGCGGGCCGTGTGACGCCGCGGCCTCGCTGCCGGCCCCTCAGAGTGCGGCGCCCTGCCGTGCGGAGATCACTGACGTGCACCAGAACAGGGTACTCCGCTCCGGGTCCGGGCGGCGAGGGCCGGAAGTACACCTAAAGCCCAGCAGGCAGTCACGATGAATCCAAGTCGTCGTTGTTGTCTTTTTTAAAACGCATGTATGTCAAACTCGACGGGCGTTCCGATTGGGACAGCGCCACCCGTTCGCTCGCTCAAAGCTTCCTGATGGACTCCATCGCGATGGACAGACTGTCGTGCGGACGGCCGCGGCAGCCGATTTGAATTCGAGTCCTCCGCCGCGCCGCGGGCTGCGTCCGGGGCGGCGCGTCGCTGGAGGCTGGAGGCCTCGGCGGGGACGGAGCCGCCTCGGCTGCAGCCCCGCAGCCGCACCGTTACCGCAGCGCCGCGCGCCTTGTAAATAAAGCGCACCGCATATAACGCCGTCCATGGGTATCGCCAGTACCGCTGTACCGGCCCCACTTATCCCGACCCTCGTCCTTCCGTCAATGTTTGCCAACCTTATAGCCTGACGCTCCAGAAGAAATGCGCTGCTTCCGAGCATTATTATTTTTTATCCCGCCCGTCTCGAGAGATTTATGGGAAGTCTTGCGGAAGCAAGGAAGGACACAAGGGGGGTTGCCGTCCCCCCCCCCCCCGAGTCAGAGCAGCTCCGCGGGGGTTGCGGGGCCCGGGCCGGGGGGGGGGGGGGGCGCCAACAGGTTGGCCCCTTGCCGGTGACGTTTATGGCGTCGGATTGAGATTCTGAGGACAGCAGGCAGAGAGGGAGGGGGGGGGGGGCTTCCCGGAGGCGGCAGTGATCGGCACGGGGCGCGCGGACATAATGCCGAGGGGCGACTCACTCGACAAAAACGTGAACACGGACTTAGGGATTCTGAGGGACTTTCCTGCTGGACTGCGAAGCCCTATCTGGCAAAAGTCAGAACTGTAATGTCCGGTTTTGCCGTAATGACAGTCCAGACATGCTTAGTCTGATCCAGAAGTCCGGCCAGTGCGTAGAATTCGGTTCATTTCTGTGACCTTAAGAAAACGGATTTCTGGAAATTTGTACACGAGATTTAACAAAGGGACGAACGCTGCAGGGGACTGAGGGGATGGCGCCGCGCCCAGCCGCGCCCCCTGTCTCCTGTACTTCTTGCTCGTTTCTCCGCCGTGGTGGCGCTGCGGAGGCACAGGTGCGTCGCCGTGCTGACATTGGACAAGACGCCTGCGGACGACGGGCCGCGGCGCAACCCGCGTGGCCGCACCGAGATTTGAGCCCGAGCCAAAGCCAGTGGGACTGTGTCGTAGGCCTTGGCTCGGCCAGCGCGCTGCAGGCCGCAGCTCAACACCGCCTCAGCCGCAGCCGCAGCCGCAGCCGCAGCCGCAGCCGCCGTCTCGAAAACGTACCCACGCGTGTTTTTCTCTATCTGGACGCCGCCGCCGCCGCCGGGGTTCGAACCCACGCCTTCCCGCGCAGAGTCCGCTGCGATAACAGGCTGGGGGGCGGGGGCGGGCGCTCTCGAGGTCGGCCGCTCGCACTGCGAAATCCGATCGTCCGGCCCGCGGCGCGGTCCGGACGGCTCCGGGCGGCCGCTGCGGCCTCCGGGCGGCCGATGACGTGCAAACAACGAGTCGATATTCGATACATCTCGATACACGGAGCCGGCCCGGCCAGCGCTAATGGAGGGCCGGGCGCTGCGCGGGGGATATACACCCCAGAATCCGGCCGGGCCGTGACACCCGCGGCAGCGGCGGCGGCGGCGTCAAGGGCCGCGATCTGCGAGATCGGGTGAGCGAAGCCGGCGAAGCCCGCAGGGATGCGGGCAGCCAGAGCAAGCAGCGCAGAAAAGCGAGGCGCTCGTGCGAAAACAACAAACAGACCGCCGCGCCGCCGCGTAGGAAGGGCAGGTCGGGGGCGGCGACCGTGCTGGAGGGAGGGGGGGGGGGGCGCACACCGCTCCGGTTACGCCGGCGGGGACCGGCGGGGGCGTAACCACGTCATCTTCCCCGCCCACGCGCCCCACAGCTGAGAGCCCTGGGGTGATAGAGCTATCAGACGAACCACCCAAACCAATAATATCACCTCGTCCTATCTCTATCTCCCTCTCTCTCTCTCTCTCTCTCTCTCTCTCTCTCTCTCTCTCTCTCTCTCTCTCTCTCTCACTGCGGTGCCCGATAATTATGACATTTTAGGTCGTATCAGCTTCATCTCAAAGAAACACGCAGCTCCTTGCCGCGCGCACCGCGCTGCCTATCCGGCAGGCGCCTCGAGAGACGCCGTCTGGGGGACCCGGAGAGAGCCGCCCCCGCGCCGCCCCCGCGCGCTCTCAGTGCTTGTGGTTCTCGGTGTGTGCCCCCGGCCGGCGCTGCCCTGCGGTCAGGGCGACGCCAGGAGCCGGACTGCTGCGCCCGGGAGGAGAGGCGCCACGTACTGCGGCTCCCTCATGACGGCGGGTAGCTCGCGGCCCGCGGCCCGCGATGCCCGGCCGCCCGGCACTTGCAGCTGCCGCTAGCGGTCGTCTTCCTGGAATGGAAAGGGCGCCGAGGGGCCGACACGTGTGCAGGGCGCGGCGCGGCGTCCGTGTGGGAGGAGGAGCCCTCCGCGCGGTCAGCAGCCCCCGCCGCCGCCGCTGCGGGCTGCGGCTCCGAAGAAGACGTCCCGTCGCTCTGTCTCTCTTGCACTCCCTGTTGCGTCCCTCACTGAGACAGAGAAACGAAACGACCCTTCGGAATCAGCCCCCCGCTCCGCTGCTGCCGCTGGAGTGGAGAGTCTCGGCTGGGCGCAGCGCAGCGCAGACCAGACCAGACCAGACCGTTTGACAGGTAACGGGCTGGCGGCGCTGCCGGGGCCGAGCCGGCCGGCGGTACTCGCTACCCGATCCCTATGGAAATGCCGGCGGGGCGGCGCCAGCGCAGCACCAGCAGCACCAGAAGGACATGGTCCGATAGCGCAGCCGCAGACCTGCGTAGAGGCCCTGCATTAAGACGGTTGGATGCACGACCGGAGCGGACAGAGGACTGTCCAGGGCGCTGCTGCACTGTTGCGTTTTGTGTGTGTGTGTGTGCCTCGTAAACTTCCGGCAGACAGCATGACATTCCAGCAATACAACCCAAAAATGAAACGAGACAGTTTCCCGGAATGCAAAGCAGCCCGTGGCATACAGCAAGACTCCACTTTCAAGTTTTCCTTACGTTGTCTCTTTCAACTTTTTAAGTGGTTCTGCCATTTTTATTTCTGTTATTTTTTTTATGAGGTTGAGATTCCTCCGAATTCGGAGAAGGCCACGGCCCGCAGATCCCGGCCCCGGTCCGAGCCGTCCCGGCCGCAGCAGCGCCGAGCGACCGCGCCGCGGTGACAAGAACGGCCTGCGGTAAGGCCTGCAGCGAGGCCTGCAGCAGCTCTAGGCCCCCCTCTCCCCAAGGCAGAGCACAGGCACGGCCCACCGGCCCTCACCGCTCCGGTCACTCCTACGGGGGCGGGCACGTCCATGGGAGAGAGAGAGAGAGAGAGAGAGAGAGAGAGAGAGAGAGCGAGGGAGAGAGAGATGGACGTGAGATTGATTGACCCCGGCGCAAAGCGAGCAGTGCGGTCTGCGGGCGCCGCTGGACCACAAGGGACCCACTCGAACTTGCACGCCCGCGCGCCGCCCGCCGGACCAGCTCCGCCCCGCCCGCTCTCCTCCCGCAGGAAATGAATTCGAGCGCAAGAAGGCTGTGCGCGGTGGCGGCGGTTTAGGTGGCGATTTCACCGCGGAGGTCGCCGCCTGCCGCCGGCTCTCCCGCCCGGCCGGCCCGCCCACCCACCCCGCGGCGCCACAGGATGTGGCCGGACAAACTTTTGCGGAATGGGGCGATAAGTCACTCACTCCCTTCTCACTTGACCTCGCTCATCAGGCGGACTTGGCGACTTGACTACATTTTATCCCGCTTAACGCGTCGTTTCACTGTAATTCCTGTAGAAGACGTTTCTAAAAACGCCCCCCCCCCTCCAAAAAATGTCACGAGCTCTAAAAGGCCCTACTTCTGCCCCCGCATTTTTTCCCCAGCATGATGCACGCGTGCTCGGAGGTTATCGAACAAAAATACTCGGTGGATGGAAGTGGAATCTCTCCTGCTTGTGGGCCGACAGCAGCTGGCGGCCATGTGATGCACCTGCCCCGGCTGCACTGCCCGCCCCATTCTCACGGCCGTGCGCTCGGCCGCGTGCCCCGCCGCCGCCTCCGCCGGCCCGGCCCGCACTGCTGCCTGCACGCTCGTGACCCAAAGACCGCGCCAGTAACAGGATTGTGCGACAAAAACAAGTCGGAGCGCAGGACGCAGGACGCAGGACCTGCACTGGCGGCGCCAGGCGGCACTCCTCCCCCTCCCTCCTTCCCTTTCTGCGGCCCCGCGGCCGGCGCCGCAGGAATTCGCCACACGGCGGCCGGAAGACAGAGACTGGACAGTGGCAGCACGTCAGCGAGCGGGTTCCGAGCTTCCAGCGCTTCCAGCGCTTCCAGCAGACCCAGCGGCACCTCTTTCTCCAGAAGAGCGGACCGTCTTGGAGACGCGGGCAGCCAGGGGCCGGATGCTCAGTGCAACAACACACATCCCCGGGAATGCCGCAGCGCAGGCCCAACATCTCTCTCTCCTCTCACTAACTCTCTCTCTCTCTCTTCTCTCTCTAAGCAATAACACCAACCTATCTCCACCGCAAACAAAAACAACACCGCTTATAAACGCCCCCGGCCGATGAAGGGCACACTGCTCGGGCTCGCCGGGCGCTAACTAGATCTCCTGTTTCACGCACTCGTTCTAGACCGCGGTGCGCGCGGTGCGTGGCGGTGCGTGGCGGTGCGTGGCGTGGCGTGGCGGGGGTCGGATCGGGTCCGGAGGGCCGCCGCTGCCCCGCTGCCCCGCCCAGACACCAAGGCCGGCCCCGGCCGTGTGCCGTACCGGCCGCGTGCCGCGTGCCGCGCCGTGCGGGCGCCTGCCACGCGCGTGCCCCGGACGCAGCCCCCGCGGCCTCTGGACCTGTGCGCGGCGCCGACCTCACGGACTGCGCACTTTTGAAGCGATCCGGACCGGCGAGGCGAGGCGAGCAGAAGGTCGAATGCCGTTCGAACGCACAGCGCAGGAGGAGAGAGGAAGGGAGAAGGAGGAGTCTGTGTGTGTGGTAGTGCGGCAAAAGCCCGGCCATTCTCACACCATCATCATCACACCGCTCCTATTCAAGGACCCACTCTGTCATTCCCGCACAATAAGTGTCATCACGGCAAGTTTCAACAAAGTCGCCGCTGCAGTGCAGTGCAGTTCAGTATCGACCCGTCTATCAAGTGAGCGATTTCTCTGCACCGACACGGCAAAGTCCCTTCCCCCTGCTCCTCTCGGGGACTCGGTTTCGGACGGAAACTGAGGAGGAAAGGGGCGGCAACAGCTCAGGGTGGAATAAGATGGAGAGCGAGAAAGAGAGAGGGGGGAGAAAGAGAGAAATAGCGAGAGAAACAGCGAGAGAAATAGAGAGAGAGAGAGAGAGAGAGAGAGAGAGAGAGAGAGAGAGAGAGAGAGATTTGGCCCCGGTCTAGTCCAGTCTAGATCCCGGCCGATCTGGGCTGGCTGGGGCTGGCGGTCCTCAGGAAAGGGATATGGGTTGGGTTCGCGTGCCCCGCGTCCAAAGCCATCCGTTCCGGCGGGCCGCCACGGGCCGCGCCACGCCAAGCCGTGTCCGCTCGCAAAGATATCGCGATACTGGGCCGAGTGCGCGGCACGGCAGGCGCGGCACGGCAGGAACGGCCGTCGAGGTAAAGGACCTTGTTCCGGGCGTGGCCGGCCCCCGGCGGCGGCGGCTAAGGGAGACTCCGGCCGCACTGCAGCTTTTGGTGTTGTTCGGAAAGTGTGCAACCATTCTCTTTTTCTCGGCCGAAACGAGGAGATTTCTCCCCCAAAAAGCTCTCTCTCTGCTCTGTTCCGCTTGAAGCGGTCTCTGGCCGCGGGGAGGAGGCGGACGCCGTGTGGCGGCGGCTGCGGCGGCTGGCGGCCCGCCGCGACGTGGTCCCAGGTACAGGGCCCGCGAACCCCCCGCGGCGCCACCGTGTCGGGACCGCGGGGAGAGGCCTCCGGCAGCCTGTGACCCCTGACCCCGGCGCCGCGGCAGCGCCTCCAACCGCGCCGCCCCTCCCGGTGCTCGGCCCGGTGCTCGGCCCGCTGCGGTTTTCGTTAGGTCGGGTGCCGCGGCGCTGAGTACGGAACGCGGTCCCAGCCGGCTGATTCCAAAAACACCTGCTTTCGTAGCGCTGTCTCTGTCGCGTGAGGTGCTCCATTAAGAGAGAGAGAGAGAGAGAGAGAGAGAGAGAGAGAAGTACGAGACGACAGCGTTCGGAATCAGCCTGCAAACAGCCAGCGGCCACCTGCGTGCCGTGCCGTGCCGCCCGCTGGGAATCGACCGCTACCGCCACTGCCGCCCCGTACAGGAAAGACTCGCTGATAAGGGAGGGCGAAGAGGGAAGAGCAAAGATCCCGCAGAGGCCGCCGAGGGGGGTCGGGCCGCCCGCACCACCACCGCAGGCACGCGCCAAGGCGGCGCCAAGCGGCGCCAAGTGGCGCCAAGCGCGGCAGCCACGGCACGGGCCACCAGCGGAGCGGCCACGGGCCACTAGCAGCGGGGCCCGAGCCGGGCCACCACCGCCGTCACGCTATCTCGGGAGGCAACGAGGAGGAATCCCCTCAATCCTCTGGGCCTCTGGGCTGTGCCGGGGAGGCCGGGGCTGCCGAGGCCAAGGCTGCGAGGACTACTTGATCCTCTCTCCTGCATGTAACGTGCGCAGCAGCTGCAGGCCGATGTATCGGACACACACACACACACACGCACACAGTCACGAGGGCAGACGGCCGGCCGGCTCGCAGTTTACGGGAAAATTGCTGCGCACACATGACGCGAGATTTGCGGTGGGAATACGAGGCGCCTTCGCTATTTGCACGGCCCGCATTGCGCGCATGTTGTGTGTCCGTGTGTTTGTAGGTGTGCGACCGCGCGCGCGCCGCGAGTGTGTGTGTGTGAGTGTGTGTGTGTGTGTGTGTGCCGCGGCACGCGGACTCCGAAAAACTCTGCGCCGAGAAGCACGACAAGCAACAGCGGCGGTGGCGGTGGTGGGCGTTGGCGTCAGTCCATCCGCACCGCGGACATGAGCATGACCGTTGATGAGCCTTTTTGAGGAAGGCTGTGCGGCGGCGGCGGGGCTGCCGGGTGCGCATGCAGCCACGCACCGGGCTTCCGCGTCCGCCGCCAGAGACACGCGCGCACCGCATGCGATGTGCCGTCATCCACAAAACCAAAGCAGTTTCTTCGAAGGTTTTTGTAAAGAAATAATACACACACACACACACACACAAACTCAGGCGATTCCCGGAAAGCCGTGCGGCGCAGCAGACGCCTCGACTGCCGATGCAGACGTCGCGCCGAGACGTCCACAAAGGAGTCCACAGGCAGCTCAAAGACAGCCCGCAGGCAGCCCCCAGTCAGCCCCGCCCCGCCCTTCTCTGATTTCGCGCTTTATCATGAGGAGTCGGCTGCGCCGCTGCGCCGCCGCAGGGACACACACGGCCAGCACGTGACGCTCGGCCCCGCAACGCCCCGCCACCGCCTGCTGCCTTAGCATTTTCTGCGTTTTCTGCGTTTTCACATCCAAACCGGGGCCTCGCGCTGTTGTTGGCACATCTGCCCACCCAAAGTCCGCGAAATGAAGCGAGAACAACACGGCGCGCTCTGTTGTACACGGCGTGAGGGCCGCCCGCTCGACGTGTGTGCAAACGGCGCGGGGCGTATTGGCCGCCGTGATTACCACACAGGCTGATGGGATGCGCCCGCGGGGCTGAGCGAAACAAGGGCTCTCTCCCTCTCTACCTACCTATCCGTCTAATTCTCTCTCTCTCTCTCTCTCTCTCTCTCTCTCTCTCTCTCTATCTCTCCAGGCCATAGCGCCCGGCCTCCATCACACTCTTGAGCCCACAACAACAGCAACAGCTACGGCCGATTGTCGCCGCTAACAAGGATGAGGCAACGGCGCCCCGCAAATGAGCCTCGGACAGGGAAAGGGAAGCGCGCGGGGCGTGCGGCGAGTGCGGCCCGCGGCCCGCCTGCCCTGCGGCCTGCCCTGCGGTCTGCCAGGTCTGCCTCTCCGCGGAGGCGGCGCCGCCGGAGGATTGCACTGGAAAAGTGAGTCAATACGGCAAACCGCGGCGCGAGCAGGGCAGAGCAGGGCAGAGCAGGGTGGAGAAACTTTCCCACTCCAAGTGGCATAATTACGCCGCGCTTCTCGTATATTATTTAAAGGCGGTCGCGATACAGCCGCAGCCGCCTCCCTGCTCGCTGCTCACATCTCGCCGTAAAAACAACATGATATCGAGGAACGCAAGTGTTTACACTGCCGAGGTCACGCTCTCGTTCCACGCGGCTGATCGGCGCGGCTGGACTTACTTGTGACCGTTCTGCGCCGCGGCCCCGCCGGCAGGCCCACGCGCACCAGCGGTTACCTTCGAGTTACCTCTCGCGTTTGCCCCGCCGGCGCGGCGGTTACCCAGGGGCACCCAGGGGGCTCACTGCGCGCACCGCTGCCCCGCTTCACTCACCTGCAATCAAACAAAACAAATGTCACGGTGAGCTGACGAGACAAGGCCGGCCGCCCGAACAAATAAACATGCATTTGCGGAGGAAAAAGAGTGCGACTGGCAGCGCTCCGCCATGATAGTACAGTACGCTGACAAATTAACAGTTTCAAAACTAAACAAAGAGCTCTTTACAGAAATAGGAAGCCGACATTTATGCCGCCGTTATTCAGCCAATCAGCATTCACACGCCCGCCCGCCTGCGCCGCTGCTGGCCGCCGCTGCTCGCTCGCTCGGTACACAAGGCCCGTCGTTTTGAAATGTAATTACGCTTGTCCTGGGTGTTACCCAGCAAACGTCAGGAGCACAATGAGGGCGTGGAGAAAGAAAAAAAAGAAAAACAAATATGGAAAGCGACAGAGAGAGAGAGAGAGAGAGAGAGAGAGAGAGAAATAACAGCAGCGGATATCGCTGACGTGGGTTGAATGGGGCAGTGCGGCAGACAGGAGACAACAGCGGAGCGACAGGCGACGCGCCGTACCGCTTACTTTATATTGCTTTTCGTTTTTATTAAAAAAAAAGTAACTTGACGCCGCCACGAGGCGCGCGCGCATATTTTCTCTGTACCTCGTGAAAAGTCCATGTGCGGGGCCCCGGGCGGCGACAACATCCCTGAGGTCCGCGTTACGGAGGCGATACGGAGCTCCGCTAGCGCGTTCGGCACCGGAATCCCTGCCCTCCTCACCTGGCAGCCGGCGGCAACTGACGTGCGCGCCGCGGGGCCCCAGGAGCCTCGCCGCGGCGGTCCTCAGGGCCTTATCAGCGGCAACAAAGGACCCGAGTGTGTGTGTGTGTGCGTGTGTGTGCGCGGTGAGGTGGGCTGAGGACGCCACGGGGCGGGTGCAAGTGCGCGGCGCGAGACAGAGAGCGCCACTTGCAACGTCATACCGTCATCTCTATTTTCGACTTTTGGATGACGAAAATTGGAAACACTTATTGGAGTCAAATCTTAACGTTCGACAAAATTTCCAAACTCTCCATGTTTCGGAAAATCCAAAAATAGTTTCGGAATTCCGCAAAATATTTTGAAATACAAAATGTCCCAGTGAGTTTTCAAATTATTTTTTTTTTAATTTGGAAAGTTTCTTTTACATACAACGCAGTTTGGACAGAGATGCGCATCTGTGATAGTTATCTACTAGCGGCAGGTGGACGTACTCATGAGTCGCCCAAGGTAAGTTGCAGTGTCTCCTGACGCCCCCACCCCTTCCCCTCTCTGCTTACGGCCGTTTGCTTCAGACGTATTTCCCACGGGACCTTTCGTTTATCTCTAAATGGTCAGGCACGGCCAGGGAGTGCGGATAGGAACAAACTACGCGCTGACCGACAAAAAGAAGTTACAGCGCGGCCGCTGCTTACAGACGGGTGGCCGCAACAGCGGAGTCTAGCACGGAGTACGTCGTGGGGCCGCATTTTACTGCGCGCCATTTAGCTCGACTCGAGTGGCGAGAAGAGGGGGCCGGGGTAGGGAGGGAGCTGGCGGGAAGGAGAGAGTAGCTGAGAGCTGGGTCGCGGCGGCCGGCGCGCGAGGCGGCGGCCCCCTTCGCAGGTAGGCGGGACGGGTGTTGCAGCTCGCCTCCTAACGACAGCAGCGTGCGGCGGCCGGCAGGGGAAAGCAGAGGGCCCCACTTCTGGGGTCGCCCGCAAGTAGCCGCAGCTGCAGCCGTGCCGCCACCGTATCTCCCTACACCGTGGGCCGCATTTTACTGCGCGCCATTTAGCTCCGTCAAACGGTCCGTAAGAGGGCGTAGCGAGCGGGGCGTAGCCAGGTAGCTGCGTGAAGCCGCCCCCAGCGAACATTGTCGGCCCCTTAATGACGATATTTCGAAACGACGTGTCTCCTATCCTGCATTTTTCTCCTTGTCTGGCGCTGTGCAACGAGTGTAATGAAAAGTGCGTCCTGTATGTACCGCGGCCGCTTAGTCTGGACTGGCCGCTGCCGCCGAGGGAGCCTGGCCAGAAGGGTGGGCCGAGGGAGGGCTACGGGGGCGTCAGCCGCGGCCAAGCGGCGCAAAGGTGGCGTCATTCCAATGCCAACGAGATTGCGGCAAACAACAATAATGAAACTGCTGCACTGCACTGACGTGTGCCCGGAGAAAACAAAACAAACCGGTGATTCGATGATCTATTTGTCGTTTATTTTCTCTCTTTCTGTCAAGGAAAATACAGCGAGTTTCGTCATCCTGGCTCGGCCTGGTCTGCTGCAGCCGACGCGGGGGATTATTGGAGGTGTGGCCCGTGAATCACTGCGATGCAGATAATGACACGAAGCAGTGACCGCGATGCCGCACTCACACACAGCCTTGACTATCTACATTTCCTGCTGTAATAATTCTGTTTTCCTGCGCGACGCGGCGCGACAAGGAAATACCGCAGAGGTCCTTGGGGGTTAGAGATGAGTGAGAGTGTGCTGCCGCTGCGGTTCGGAATCGCCACTGCATGTACTGTATGTTTGATGTTTTTTTTCTTTGGTGGTAATTGAGTTGTTTCAAGTATTGCGCAACGCAATTTCAAATATTATTTGGTCTGAATTATTGACGCCTTAAATCGCGGAAGCACCACGCCGAGGACACACACGCGGGCGTGATCCTCATACTATGTGCCGAGTGGGACTCCAGCCGGACTCCAAGCGACACGTCCAAACAGCGGCCGATCGATCATCTAGTGTGCCCCCCCCCCCACCCCCTCATCCCGGCACGTACCAGAGATGACTGCCAGGCGATCATAACTACAAATCACCGGCGAAATGATATATAATATATCGCCCGCAGTGGCCGCTGTTGCTCTTGTTTTCTGCCGTCACCTCGAAACTTTTTGACGCCACCGAAAAGTGTGCGCACACGGCCGCGGGCGGGGAGGCTATCGGGGAAGGCGACGACGGCTGCCGGAAGGAGGAGGAGGAGGAGGAGGAGGAGGAGGAGGAGGAGGAGGGGAGGATAGGAGGAGGGGGAGGATAAGGAGGGGAGGATCAGGGGGAGAAGGGGGGGGGGATAAGATGAGGATGAGGGGTGTGAGGAGGAGTGGGGGGGGGGGGGGTTATTTGCCTCACTCGTGCTGCGCAAAATCACGTCGCTATAAATTACATGATGGCGGTGTGGCCGTAGTGTGCCATGAGGCCATGAGGCGGCCGTGCGCGCGTGGCGGTCGCTGCCGACGCCCCCGCCCGGCTGTCTTAGCGACGCTTTGCCGCCGCGCGCCCCGCTTACTGCGGGATATCTGTGTGATGAATGGAACGCCGGCTGAATCGCTCGTCAGGACTGGCCGCGCGGGGGGCGGCGGCGGCGGTGAAGGAGCCGCGGCGGACGTCAGACGGCCGCCGCCGCCGCCGCCGCCGCCGCCGCCATTCGGGAAAATAATATCGCTCGGCGGCGGCACGGCACGGCACGGCACAACAGCAGGCGAGGCTGTGCTCGGCAGCCGTGCCTGCTGCGCGCCTGCTGCGCAGCGCCGCGCCAACAGGTGCTCGCCGGGGCGGTGACGTGGAGGTGGACGTGCCCGCCGAGCGCGTCCTATCTATCCTCCCCGCGGCGGCAGGCCCAAGGACACCGTCCTCTCCGCCGCCGTCGGCTCATTTTCGCGAGGCAATTGGCCGGCCGGCGTTGCGCGGGGATATTCCGCACGGATTTATGGCAGCCGCGGGGGGCCGTGACCACGATCTATCTGGAGCGAAGCGTTTGTTCCAGCGGGCCAGGCAGCGGCGCGACCCCGAACACTGTCTCCTCGGATTCCCCCCCCCCCTCTCTCTCTCTCTCTCTCTCTCTCTCTCTCTCTCTCTCTCTCTTGCTGTCTTGTGTGAAGCACTCCACAAGTGCGACAGAGACAGCGGTATACGACAGCAGTGCTCGGAATAAGACGCCACTTGAGCCGCCACGACACGACGCGAGCCCCCGCGCAAGGAGAAGATGGGGAGGGCGGCGGTCCGGGCCGGAACCACCTCCCTCTCTGTCTCTCTCTCTCCCTCGCTCTCACTCCTTTCGTGGGACTAGGGCGGTTCACGCGGCGCGCGGCGGGGACCGGAAAAAATGAAAGCCCAATAAAAAGACAATCGTACAACGAGAGAAGAAGGGGGCCGGCTCGGTATGGGCGCGCAAGACGAGCGAATAGAAACGGAGAAAGGAAGTGAGCCCGGGCCGGTCCATCACGAAGTCTTGTCTGGGGCCCCGCAGCCTCCGGCTCCAGCTCCAGCTCCAGCGCCGCGGGATCCGGCCGGCGCCGGCTCCGGGGCCTCCTTTTGCCTCGTTAACGTCAGAATTTTGTTTCAGCCGGGGAAAAGGGAGGGCGGCGGACACGGAAGGGGATGAGTCACGGGGGAGGGGAGGGGAGTGAGGGGACGGAGGGAGGGGGAGGGGGGGAGGGCACTCTGTCCTCCCTCCCCACACGAAGGCAGTGCGCCGCGGCGGCGGCGCGGAAGCCGGCGGGAGCGACATGGAATCGAAAACACAGTAATCTCGCGGGAATTAATTTAGACGGAACCGAAACCGATCTTATTCGGGCACGGACGAGATGAGGTGGGCTCGGCCCGCCCGGCCCGGTCTGTGAACTGTGAGCCCCACCGGGGGCCGCAGCCGGGGGCCGCCCACCGCCGGAGCACATCACGCCCACCCCGTGCCGCGTGCCGGCCGTGTCGCTGTCTTGTTGTTGTTGCTGCTCCTGCTCATGCTGTTGTCCGGCGCGTGTGGAGAAAAAATTGAAAGCCACTAAGGAAACGAAATAGGAGTGAGGCGGCGGGCCGGCGGCAGAGCGACGTGTCGTAGGCAGAGCCGTGCGGAGCCGTGTCCCCCGAGGAAACTTGTCTCGAATTAGTCCTGGGCCGAGGCGGCCGGGGCCGGGGCCAGGACAGGGCGGCTGTCCCGGCGCACGCCTCTTCTTGTCGAACCCTAACAAGGCAGGAGTGTGTGTGTGTGTGTGTGTGTGTGTGTGTGTGTGTCGTTGTCAGGCCGGCAGACATCTTATTGCTCCACGACGGGCTGGCTGACGGCAGCCGACGGCAGCCAACGCGTGCCGGGGCCGTTTCTGACCCGCGCGTGGCGTCGCGACGCGTGGCATATGGCGCCGCCGCCTCCCCCCCCCCCCTCCCCTCCAACTCTCGTACTGCTCGATGCAGTCGGAGTTTGGACAGAACAATTAGGAGCGCACTCCAAGTAACAGTAGCGCTATCGGGAGCGGCCCGGCCCGCCGCCTGGCTGACACGCTGCACGTGGAGTGGTGTGGCGTCGGGCATGTTCACCTGCCGATTAGGCGCCCCCCGAACCCCGCACCGGGCCACTGGGTGGTGGCGGTCAAGTGCGGCAGGCCCCGGACGCGTTCGGTTTGCGCGGTACGGGGCTACTGTTCTCACATTGTACACCACACCAGGTGACGTTTGTTTCTTAAAGAATCAAATACAGCCTTTGAACATTTTGATCAGATGTAAGGTCAGAGCAGGTAGGAGTGAGAGGTGTAAGCCGAAGGGGTTCACAACCTTCAAAGCCATCAACGTACACAATTCGAGACAATCATACACAATCATGGATTTAAAATCCCCTAAACTGGGGTGCAGCTAGCGTTTTCGAGTTTCGAGCTTCCTTGCCTGAAATACCAGGTGATACCAGAATAGGCAACCCCACAAAGCGCTACCTACGTCTCATTCTATCTCACGCGTCCGACCGAGCCAGAAAGAGACGTAGATAGTGTTCGCACATTCCTACAGATGCGCGGCGTCTCTGAATCACCTCTGGTATGCTATTCTTCAACATGTTGGACGCCGCAATCAATGTACACTTTTCGGAAGGTGTCGTCGGACACATCAGTCTCAGCCGCTGTGACGTAACTTACGGACGCTCCCCTAGCCGGCGGTCCCCGCGGCATGCCTGCCTCGCCTCGCATTGCGGGAGCATCGGGGGCCGGTGCCTCCTTATCTTATCGTCATCGGCACAGCGGAACAGATCGTGACCACGGTCCCCGCCGCCCCCCGCCGCCCCCCGCCGCCCCCCGCATCCCCCCGCCGCCCCCCGCCGCCCGCCGCTGCCCCCCGCGGCCCCCCGCCGCGGCATCCCCTCGCCAATCCCTTATTCCGCAGCGTGTGCCTTCCGATCCCCGCGGCTCGGATTCCTGGTCGGATTCGGAGAACCCCCAGGGAGCACGGCCCGGCGTGGGCAGGAGGCGGCAGGAGGCGGCAGGAGGCGCACAACGATACACTTTCAAGTCGAGCTCCTTTATTCCCCTCCCGCCGCGTGCTGCGCGGCCGGACCTGGCGGAGCGTTGTTTCCCGGAGTGCGCTATTCAAGAGTGTAGCCTTGTTGGCCGCGCCGGGGTCCGAGCACGCGCAGGAGGGCCGCAGGGCGGGCGGCAACACCATGGAGTCTCTCCGGGGCTGCCCGCAGCGCAGCGCCAAAGTCTTGGCCTCCACACCCCGCGGTGCACAGGTGCACAGGTGCCCGGCCGTGCCGACCCTCCCCCACACCTCGGTGCACAGGTGTCTCCCCCCCCCCCCCTCCGGACGCGAGCAGCGAGGCGCGAATGTCGTAAAGGCAGGGCTCAACGTCGCGGAACTGAAGAGCAACACTTTTCTGTAGCAACCAGCTATGGCGACTGCGCGGCGTGGGAGAACCCGCCGCCAGCGCGCCAGCGCCACCGGCCAGAAAAACGTTCGCATGGAAAGTGAAACCAGATGGCGTTCTCAGCTATCATCTTCTGTCGGATACGATTTAAATTCAAGAGGAGCGACCTTGGGGACCGTGCGGAAGCAGCCGGGGCAGTACAGCCCGAACTGCGCGTCTGTTATCGCAGAAAGTGAGATCAATCTAATACGTTCTGCTGTGAGTGTGATACTGGATCAAGTGAAAAATACTGGAGCAGCAATGCAGTTGCAGTTGCAGCTTCATCAGCCAAGTGTGATGAACTCATCACAGGTGACTGCGACTAGTGAAAATTACTACAGCCGCATCTGACATGGGATTTTTCGCAGCTGCAGTGTGATGGACGTTCCCCTTGGGATTACGGTGCGCCGCCCGCTGCCCACCGTGCTTCTGGGACACGGTGTAGGGAGCCCCGTGCCGCCACCGTATCTCCCTACACCGTGTTCTGGGATTACGGAAACATCACGCCAAAGCGTCAACCGCCGTTTCACAACGCACGCGCTGCCCGCGCACCTTGGATTTCGCATCAACACGGACCTCTCACTTTTTTTCCAGCGTTTTCCAAACCTCTGCCCTGCCTTAATTTTTTCCCCCTTCCCTCCTTTCCTTGCCGCGGGCCCGCCTTTGCTCTGTTCTGGGTACGCGGCCCGCCGACATATACGCCGTGGGAAGTTCTCACAGAATATGGGGAAGTGTGCCGCTGACTCCAGCGGCGGCCGGGGCCGGCCGGGGCCGGGACCGGGCGAGACCCCCCGCAGCCGCGGACCCCCGCCGTCCTGATAAAAGACCCGGCCGCCGAAGGGGAGCTGGCCGTATAATACAGGAGAGAACGGTTATCAGCTCCAGGAAGACGAGGAGGTGCGCGCCGGCTGCAGCAGGTACCGCCGGGTGCCGCCGGGCACGGCAGCAGGCGCGCGCACCGCTCAGGCTCCGGTCCGGTGAGCCGACAGCCGACACCCGGGGATCCTTCCTCTCCGAACGCGCTGCCCGAGCGAGCGGGCGGCCGTGCCGCTGTGCCGCGGTGCGGAGGCGAGCGCCTGCAAGCGGCGGGGTGGGCAGCCCGCACGACCCCCGCGCGCGCAGCGGCCGCGGTCTGCCTACCCGCCAGGCGGCTCGCCGCGACGAGCACGTGCTTGTGCCGTGCTCGCCAGACGGCCACGCAGCATGCGAAAAGGCCAAAGTTCCCTTCCGGGCAGTGTTTTCCCTTTCACATATTTTGTTTAACGAAAATTTTCAATTATTTTTGACGGAAATTTACGATTTTTTCAAAAGAAAAATCGACAATATTTTAAAAGATTTTTTTTACTCTGTAAGCTCAGTGTAAATGATGTTTCCGATGAAAATGTTTGAGATTTCCCATAAAAGTGCGTCGGCGCCTAGGCACGTCCCTGACGAGAGCGGTGCGTCGGGCGCGGGGGCTGCGGACAGCAGCCCTGCGGGGATCCCGGGATCCCCCTTCGACGGTTGCGCAATGCAATGACGCTCCGCTATCCAGCACACAAGTCAATTTAGCTCCCCCCGCGGCCGGCGCTGCTGGTTACAGAGGCGGTGGCCGGCGGCGGGGCCGGCGGGGCGCGGGGCTGGAGTGCGATCGGCCACCGCTCCAGCGGCTCCAGCGAGGCTCCAGCGAGGCTCCAGCACGCTCCAGCGAGGCGTACTGCTCGCGAGGCTCCGGCAGCCGCTCGCGCCCAGCGTGTCCGGCACCTGCCGCGAGCGCCGCGACAATGAGCGAGCACGTAACAGCCGCGCTGGCCGCGGGCACAGCGGCCCGGCAGAACCCCACGGCGGCGAACGGATGCGAATGAGGCCGGGCCCCGCTTTACTGACTGCGTGGTGTCGGCGGGGGCCACCGCAAGGTCCTTCAGCTGGGATCAGCGTCGGAAGCGAGCATTTGAAATGCGCGGCCGTGCTGAACCCAGCCGATGGAATGAACTTGTCTCTCCCCGGCCGCCAGGCAGGCAGGCAGGCACGAGTTGAGGAACACCATTTGCTGAATCGTGCCGCTGTGCCGCCAGCCGGTGCACCCGGGGCGGGCCGCGGGGGCCGCGGGGGCCGCGGGTCGGGCGAGGCGGCAGCGCTCACGAAACCGAGTCAAGCGGCTGTGGGTTTTGGGCCCTAATGAAGGGTTCGGGGCGCGGCGCGATACACTTCCCTGCCACGCCCGCGGGGCCCCGAGGCCGCGACCGGCGCCGCGGTGCGCGCGGCACACGGCCAGCAGGCAGGGCGCTGAGTCTCCCAAGTCTCACCACAACGGCACCCGGCGGCACCTCCAGGCAAGGCTAGGTCAGGCTAGGACAGGCTAGGCCAGACTAGACCTGGCTAGACTCGCGACTAGGCCCGGCTAGGGCCAGCCAGGCCCGCCTAGACGCGGCCTGGCTGGATGTGGCAGCGATCCTCGCGGCCTGCGGGTCGTACGGGAGTC